>BJKM01001644.1:0-21536 GCA_015082035.1 Chaenogobius annularis | reverse complement strand
TACATCATTAAATCATTTTACAAGTTTTGGATCAACTCAAAAAGAAACAAAAAATATATATAACCAATTTATTGAACCAAAACAAAGAGTTCTCTTATCATATAGTATACCATTGTATAAACTATTCCTTCAGCCTACTCCTTTTAGGCTCAGCACATAATAATAATAATAATAATAATAATAATAATAATAATAATAATAATAATAATAATAATAATAATAATAATAATAATAATAATAATAATAATGTGTGTAAAATGTAAGGAATAATTAAAAATTGTCTAAGGGTTCCCTCATGTATATATATTTCTCAGTATTGGACAGTGACCTGATAATTCCCCCTCAAACCAAAAGCACCAGCCTTATGACATTAAACAGCTCTGAAGTCAAACAATGGAAAGATATCCAATGACCAAATACTTGATAAACAAAGGAGGAGAGAGTAGAACTGTACTACATAAGGATGTAACAATATCCAAATCTCTTACTACAATATTATCACATCTCAAATTATAATCTTTTTTGCAATACAACACAATTGTAAATATGCTACTTTTTTCCTTTTAAAATGCCCTGACAAGATTGACACGAATAATTACTGTCTTGTTTATTGTTGCACTGAAAAGGATCTAGTATGTCTTTGAAATGTTGCAGCAACAAAACAATACATTGAAGAAAAGAGGCTTGTAATTTGATGTGTTTTGAACAGCCGACATCCATATTACTACGTGCATGTGTCTGCCAGGATTTTAGAGAACTTACCGCTTCAGCTCAGAGCAATCACCCAAGGTCATCTCCATCCGGGCTTTTTTTCCCCCTTCTCCAGACTACAATATATTTTATTTTGTAGATCAAGCGCAGACAACAAAACCCATAGAATTAACCGAGTGAAGACAGCCATTACTTTTACATGCACAAGTCCTGCTAGTCCAATTTAATTTTTTTTTTTTTAAAAATGCATGCTAAACCCGAGGAGAGGCTTTTAACTTCACCAGGCAAGAAACCCTACACATGCGTTTGGACGTGCACTCACTCGTTTTAGATCAGAAGATTTAAATCAAATAACAAATGACGGTCCATCCTCCGCCGCAGACTAAGACGGGTAGTTTTGTTTTAAGCTTCAATGTGTTTGTTTAGCAAATGACTTGTGAGCAACGCAGCTCATGTCTGAAAATCAAATGCTAAATGAGATGTCGCTTACCTATGTTTGCCAAAAGTGTGGTTATATATTATGTATGACTGCCATTTTTTTATGAGCAATTATAGCTACAAAGTTTTCCTGCCCATGCTAAACTCCACCGCTAAACGTCCCTTGGCTGCAGTTTGCACTTATTTGGTTCCTTAACTTGCATGTAGACTGGAACAGATTTTGGGTGAAACCAAACGTAGTGACTGATATGAATTGACCAGAACAGAAAACCAAAGCACTGATAATAGGAATCTCTTTACCTGCAGTGTGCCCACAGCTGAGTATGCTGCGTAGGAGTACTGGTGATTGGACGGCTCACTGTTGGCTCTGCTCTGATCACATGACTCTCCAGTGGGCAAGAAACACTGCACACTCAAGTGATTCGTGATGGTGTTGGGGGTGGAGCCTGGTAAACTCATCAGGACTGTGTGATTGGACAGCTGGACATCTGTCAAACCAAGCCCCACCCACTGACGATACAGGTACCGAGCCCTGGCCTCTTCACTGGAATCAGACTGGCTGGAGATGGACCTAAAAGGAGGAAATATATATTTAACATTTAGGGCCATATTTTGCATTCTGTGAATGGCCAGAATTGTAACTAATAAACTTCAAAACTAGTGCACTGAAAAGCATAACAAGGGTAACATTTCCTGGAGTTACATCACTAACCCATACAATGGGAAAATCATAATAAAACAACCTTCATGGGTATAAATAACATCAATTATATATGAAAGAATAATGAATACAGTCCAATTTTCCATCTGTATGTTTTTCTCCCACTCACGTAAACGGGGCACAGCACTGCATGCGGTTATGTCTCAATGGAGAATTAAAATCCAAATAGTCACGGAGTGCAAGTTTGGAGTCTATGGGTTCAGCCTGTGACTGTTAAATAAGATATAGCTCTAATTTTATTATATTGCACCACTGTTACAGTGATGGACTCCATGGTAACACAGACACTAAAAGCCTCAAGCATTCATGAAAAACTGCTGTAAGCCAAGTTTGGAATGTCAATTACTGAATTATGTGTGTAGAAATTATAAAGAAAATAAAATTGCTTTGGTGGACATTTCTAAAACACTGGGGTAGGACTTTACATTACAGTACATTTACAGTAATAGTATGGTGATACGAATATGAAAAAGTGTAATTATAGTTATCAGTTTTTTCTTGGTAACATGATTAATCCTCTCCTAGTATATAGTATATAAATGTTTTCCTTTCTAACTTTCTTAGCTTTGCTTTTCTCTCCATATACACATCACACAAGTTTATGAAAAACTTTCAAACTTTGAGATATTGTTTTATTTTTCTATAGGTCTATTTGATGAAAGTGTCTGTCCTTGGTTAATAGCTCAAACTCAGAAAAAAGTAATGTAGTATGGTATGTGCACCATATAAGATCAGTATTCAAAACTCAAGGCATGAACTCATGAAGTCTCCATAATAATAATCTCAAAATGATGGTATTGAAATGTAATAATAACATAATATTTATTTCTTTGAGAAAAAGGACACTTGTCAGACCTGTCAGAAAGATATGTGAGGGCCCCATTGTCTACCACCTTGTACTGCACATTTAAAGTGCAAATTCTTGCATTCTTGTGGCTTTAATAGGGTTCGCGCAGGAATAAGGACTTGGTGTTGTTTATTTTCACCAATTTCTAAGCATTTTGACCCCAAATCCGAGGTGGAAAAAAGAATCAGAAAGGTTTACCGCCATTGTCGATGAACAATACAAACAACATATATGAAATCAAAAGGGCATGCATTAAAGAAAATAATGGAAATTTACTACAGAATTAAATAAATTGATTAAATTGTACTTAAAGTGGCAGGTGTTTAGAAGTGTTCATGAGTCCAACAGCAGAGGGAAAGAAACTATTCTTGTGGTGGGAGGTTCTGGTCCGGATGGACCGTAGCCTCCTGCCTGAGGGGAGTGGTTCAAACAGACCATGTCCAGGGTGAGAGAGTGTTATGTTAGAAAAATACCAGACTCGTTGTCTCCATGTAAATGACCCCGTATGCTCTCACACAATTGCTAATTATGCGCCGGAACCTTGAGTGCCCTGTAACAAAGACTGGCCCTCCTCAGGTGTCAGAAGCCCAGGGGTCAGGATGGGCTTCTTTGCATGAACACCTAGCCGGATGTCAGTGCATTGTCTTCTTTCAGGGCCAGATGGTTAAAAGTGTAAATGTAATCAACAAACCCCTACCCTTGTTCCTGTACACAGCATTTGGCCCATTTGGCCAATAATATTTCACGTAAGATGTATGTCATGTGACCTGTTCAACCTGTGTTCTATAAAAGAACACAGGATCTCTTTGTGTGGACCTGAGACTAGGAAGGGAGAGACTATGCTTGTATTAGGGAGAGATTAATTCAGAATCTACACTGAATTAAACCATTCACTTTAAGACAAGACAACTCTGTTTGTTATTTTATTTTATTTCTTGATAACTATTACTTACTTACTCCACAACAAGAGTTAGCTGTGATCCGACCTGCTCGTCCCAGAGCCCTGGAGACGTACAGGTCCTGCAGAGATGGAAGTCTGCAGCCGATCACCTTCTCAGCAGAACGCACAATGCGCTGTCGTCTCTGTTTGTCCCTGGCTGTGGCTCCAGCGTACCACACGGTGATGGAGGAGGTGAGGATGGACTCAATGATGGCCGTGTAAAACTGCACCATCATCTGCACTGGCAGCTTGGCTTTCCTCAGCTGCCGCAGGAAGTACATCCTCTGCTGGGCCTTCTTGATGAGGGAGCTGATGGAGGGCTCCCACATTGAGGTCCTGGGTGATGGTGGTGCCAAGGAAGCGGAAGGAGTCCACGGTGGTGATGGGGGAGTCTGTCATGATGAGGGGGGCTGGGGGCTGTGACTTTCCTGAAGTCCACAATCATCTCCACTGTCTTCTGGGCGTTGAACTCCAGGTTGTTACCGCTGCACCAGGACACCAGCCGGTCCACCTCCCTCCTGTAGACAGACTTAACCCCGTCCGAGATGAGCCGGAGGAGGGTGGTGTCGTCCGCCAACTTGATCAGTACGAAAAGTACCAGGTGTACAAATTTGGATAAACCACCCACAGTGGCTGACTTTGGATTTAAATTTGGAGATATTTGTGATAGAAAATAAGAATAAATAATAGTAATAACGAGTATTGGATTGTTTCTGCGTGACCTGGTCTCCAAATCCTGAAGCTTGCTCTTCATAGCCTTGCTCTCAGCCCGCAGTTTTCTAACCTCAGTTTTGAGCAACTTTATTTGACTAAAATGCAAGTTCTCAGCCCTAATTTCAGCTCACATTGATGCCATCTCACACTGCAAGCGATCAGCATCCTCACCACCTGCTCAAGTGCTCTGTCTCTTCTATGTGCCTTCTTCTCCATTTGCCGGACTTGAGGAAGCACAGTCACATACCCCCGCTCTGAGCCTGGTGGTGGGCTAGCCGCTACACAAGCTATCAAATAGAGCAAAAATTGGCTTTTCCGCCTACAATGGCCAACTTCTAGTGAGGTTTAGGGTGGGGTCATAATATTATGTTTTGTTTGTACCAAGTTGAATTTGTCTACAATGAAAACAACCCATTTGAGCTCCAACAGCATCAAGAGTTGACATTTGGTCAGTCCCCTCTGGCGTCAACATCCACGCACAGCACGAAAGGTTTCCCATTAACTCTACTAGAACTCCCATTGAAGCAATGGAGTTGAGCTGCTCTTACCACGCGTAAATGCACCCCTGTGCGTCCATGAATGAGACAGTGTTTTCACCCGCGCTCATCCTAAAAGTTAGCATTGGTTGGCTTTACTTTTATTGATTGAAGCACTGACATAAATCCAACTGTCCTCACATTAACTATTTTTTGGAATGAGTGGCAAAAGGAATGAATAAATAATACAATTCTTTCCTGCCTCCATTCACAAACTTGCCCACACTGAAGGGAATAGGTCTGGGCTATTCAACTTTATTTTCCCGAGGGCCAGTTTTTTCGGAGGACTAGACTAGCACCAACTAGTGCTAACCCAGAATTAAACCAGTAAACAAGATTTTCAATTTTATTCTTTCAATATTTGGAAGATGTGGGCTGGATTCAATCGCTTGGAGGGCCTGATTTTGCCCCCGGGCCTTATGTTGAATAGCCCTGTAATAGGTTGTCAGTCTTGTTCATAACTGCACAAAGAAACACTCATAGCCATTGAGCCGTCTGTATCCGAGCTTCTCCCTGATGCTTGCTTTGGTGTTTACCCTCTTTATTGTTCTGGTCATCGAACCATAAAAAGAAGACCATTTCGCCAAACAACACAGACGCATAGCTCTGGGCTGAGAAACCGCTCTTCACTTACAGAACCCTTCCCAATACACAAACATTACTGCACCATAGCTCGGGGAGTAGCTTTTAATGCCGTTGTGAGAAGTGAAAAAAAGTTAGGATACCGTTTATTTTTCTACTCTTTCTAAGAAAAATAAATAATTAATAATAAAAGTCCATATTTGCAATCTCAAAGGTCATATGAAGCGCCCTCGAGTTAATGTGAGTGAGAGTTTGGGGGCACACTAATCCAGCTGGGTAACACTTGAGACTTCCCACTGGTATGTGTAGTGTTGTTGCGAGATGGAGAGCTAACCTGACCACCAGCCATTTCTAGGCAAACAGATCGGATATTGGTGCCGTCAAACGGCCGTATGGGGTTCCTATTCAAACGGGTTTTCCACAGCTTTTATCTAAGAAAAAAAAGGCTTCAGGGTAGTCACTCACAATGGGTTCTCTGGGCCACTAGCTTGATCTATTCTAGAGCCCTTTATAATGCATAGTTTGTTCTTGGTGGAGAGTAATATACAGTATATATCGCACCCCTAGTGTTAAGTTGACCAACAATACCAAAGACTTAGCACAACCTTCGCACATGCTATGATTTCCCTTTTTTCGGATTTTTCTCCTGTCACTGCCTGTGTCTATCTCCCCCTGCTGGCCCACCTGGAGAGAGACAGAGAACATGGGTTTGGACTGGGTTCATCAACACAGATCCATTTTTAATAAAAGTGTGAGTCTAGCAGATGTATTTCCCCGTTTCTCCACTGCTTGCTGAGAAACGTAGAGGTGATCTTAGATTGTTCTATATCTCTATGCTAACAGTCATAAAACAGAGTCCAGAACTAGAAAATATTGATAAACAGTAATTATTGATATAATGCTACATTATTCCAAACCCTTCATTGCTGTGGGCTCATGTTTAATTGAGGTGTGGGCCGGCATATAGTCTCTATTATCATGCATTTCTATTAGAGATATTATTAAATACTGGAATATCACAACTTGTTTTAAAGAAAATGCCATTTTCCAACTAAAAGTAGAACATCCTCACATTCTATCATCTGAAAACTCAGTTTTGTTAAATGTACTGTCTACAAAACAGTAATATCTGATGTAAGGTTGTAAAAACTAATCGATACTTGCAAATTAGTTTCTAGTATTGAAACAAAACAACAACAACACATTAACTAGATGAAATTTGACCTTTCATGAAAAGTTTTACATAGATCCAATCACAGAATAGAACTGCAACGATTAATCAACAAATTTGGACAAGTAGAATATGTATATTTTTTTAAATTGTAATTGTATTTGATCATCGTAATGGCTCTCTGGACTGTACAGACAGAAAACACATATGAAAAGACTTCTAAATAAGGACGGCAGCATTATTAAATCAAAATGTAAAAAGATAATAAACAATTTCTAATTGTCATCAATAATAAACTTTATTTGGAAATATTCTCTATCTAGAAGCTTTCAGTCACCAGTTTTCAACCTTTATTTAGTTGATATATTTCAAAAGCATCAGTGTACAAAAGAAATAACCATTTGACTAATCAACTGAAATGATGATTAGTGACAGCCCTAAAAAAGAATGTACAAATATTTTGTATTGAAAATGCCTCTTGTGTCTGCCGTATGTATGTATGTATGTATGTGTGTATGTGCATTAACATGCACTGTTCTGACCAAATACATAAATATTATTATAAATAATATTTCAGCTTACTATAAAAGTGAAATAAAAGTACATCTACCTCAAAATGCTGCCATATAAACATCATATACCCATGAGCAGCCTCTACCCCAGTAGCCCCGCCCTCATAACCTCATTCAAAACTAATCCCATTGTAGAAACATTGTCAATACGCTCGTAGTCATCTTTAAATGTAGGTCATGTGAATCGCATGAATGTCAGCAGTGCCCTGTATCCCCCTCCTCAGTTTGACCCTTGTACGCGTGGGACAGCCAAATCCCCCTTTGCCTGCCTTGATCTCACAGCTAACCCGACAATACTCACCTGTGCTTTCTTTCCCACTTTGATCCTATGCACTCTTGACCCATGTAAAGCTTTTCCTACCCCCTATCCCCTTTGCCCCTCATTTTTTATCCAATTTCCCATCATGCCCCTCTCTGCGATCCGTGTCAGTAAGGCCCTCAGGCAGTTGGAAGGAACAGCAGAGGTTGGGAGGGCTCTGAAGGATGTGGGTTTGTGGCAAACAATCAGTACAAATAAGGTGAATGCAATATCTTAATACCATTAGAGTATTTGTAATGAGCGCTGTAGTACGCTGTAGTACTACTACTTTTACTATGACTAAACCCCCTCTATACTTCTGGGTTGATCCTTCCTAATCCCTGGCTAACCCACTCATTCCTTCGCAAACCCGTCTATCCTTTTCACTTGCAAATGGTTTGGAGGATTGTGATAACAGCAAAGGTCATTCAGATACAAGGCAATGACAAGGTTTTTGCTTGTGGATTATCGTATATGATTCATTAGTCTTTATCTATTGTAGTTATTAATGATAATGTGAATATGTCGGTGTAATCCCTCATTCGTCCAGGAGTGTTCCATTGTAGAAAAAGATTCAATTGTAGTGTAGAGTCCAGATGACTACAACTGAATCTTTTTGTACGATAATGTGAATAGTTAGCTAAATTAGGGAATAATGAAAAATGCAGGTTATAATAAGGTTCCTTAATCAACAATTTATAAAAGGTGTTAATAAGCACTAGTTATTTGTTATAAGCTTAACTTAAACTTAAACAATTACTGGCATTTGTAGATGGCTTATAATACCTTAGAAATGTTAATAAGCCATTAAACAATCATATGTGTGTGTTAATAAACCATGCACAAAATGTTTTCAAAAAACCAAGTGATAACTGATAAATGCTCGTAAGTGCTTATAAATGAATAACCAGTGGTTATTAATGCATTATGTATAGTTTACTAATTAACCTTATTTTAAAGCGTTACAAATATACAATCATTAAATCATAATAATTAAAAATACAACATCAAATTGAAGCTGAGTACGCTGCTTTGCTATTGGGGGTAACATTTACAGTAATATACATTAAGTCCTTTAGAGTCAGCATTTCACCTTTGGAGCACAAGAGGAAGTGGCTGGAGTCGACCCATTGCCTTGCTTATCTTGTATAAACCATAAACTAATAAAGCCGTTTAGTTTGGTGTCACAAGCTCTTTCACATATAATGATAATGCTGCTAGTCTGACTTTACATTACCGTAAATTAACAAAAATGCATCTATACTTTCAGAAACATATGTAGCATTTTATTTAGTTTTTTTCTTCTTTTTTAAAATTTGCCCTTTCACGGTCATTAATGCATTAATGTCGTGCCAACCATGGACTATATCATTTTGCTTATAAAAGCAGATTAGACGTTTACAGGCCCAGGCAGACGCTTGTATTGTATTGAATTTAAACTTGAGCTGGAGAAGATGGCAGAGACTGATGAGCTGAATAAGCACAAGGAGCGACTTTGAGCCAGGATAATCAAATAGCCCCATCACAGCAATACAGGCAGAGCAGGAGAGAGGGCACTTTGGTCACTCACAGGGCAGCTGTGAGGAATATGGAAGGCTTTAGAATTGAAGTTTTAGAATTCGTTTCAAAATAATGTCTCTGAAAAGATTAATGTATGTATAAACTGAAAATAATATATATGTGACATGGTAACCTGATCATTGTATGAAGAAATCCATTCATTTTAATGTGGACGAGCTGCTCTGTCCCCCTCTGTTCAACAACTACAGGAGCACATGTGGACTTTAAGTGGGCGTGTTTACACTTATAGGTCCAGAGGTTAAAATCCGCACAAGTGCTTATGATGTCATCGGCCTGGTTTGTGTTCACATTTCACTTTTGTCAAATTAACTGAAAAACTTCACCAGCAGACGCATGTCCAAGGCGTCCAACGCTCCTTCTGACGCTTAAACGGCCAGAATGCACAGAGTCATGCCTTGGACTCTAGATTCGCCGCAAAAAAACTGGACGCCTTGGACACTCCAGTGTCGTACCTACGCATTTCATTATCCGGAAGGAGGACCAAAACAAACCCTGCACCGGTAAGATATCATCTAGACGCAGCTCTTGGAGCAAATGATGATATTCACTAAAGTCTGCTTAACTATGTGGTGGCCCAATACAAGCCGCCGAGCTTAAAGCAAACACAGCAAAGCCACTCTCTCAACCTGGTCTGCCATCGCAACAAGAGAACCTCCACACCGGGAAATACAACTACTCCTTCACCGCGCATGTGCGCTGGATGCCTCAGACACGCGTCTGCTGGCAAGTTTTTTTTTCAGACGCATGTCCAAAGCGTCTGCCTTTCTTAAGTGGTACTTGGTGGAAAAAGTTTGAACGAGGTGTTGGACGAAAACTGGCACAGAGCACCTTTAAGAATAGAACATATGAATGCAACAGGCTAAAGATACCACCAGCCTGTAACAGACATGCTAACCAGTACAGTAGAGCAGTGGAATATAAGAATATAATATCATTGGAGCCTTGCAAGTCAGCATAACAGCCTTTTAGCTAATGAGACAGCCAACATCGTAATTCAGATTTGATGAAAGCGCTGGATATTCCTTGAGAGGTTTTCCACCGACATTAATATGTAAGAGATTTGAGGAGAATTTTGCAAGTCATGTTAAAACAAATGCAAGGTTTAGGGAAGGCAGAAGAGTGAAAGTGCTCTAAGCTGCTGAAATGAAGACGCAGATTAAACCCATGACATAAAGAGGACTAATGGGTCTGAAGAGGCGCTTTCTTGCATTACCAGTGAGGGTTGGATTTCAAGGTGTAGCAGAATATTTCCGAACACCAGTCATGCATATCCAAAAGGAAGCCTGCCTTTCAAGTACAATAGAAGACCACAAAATATATACATGTTTAGGGGTTGTTTTGGTCGATGTCATTCTTAAAAGTCTGAAAAGAAAAGAAAAACCCATTTGTGGGACCCATTTGTAAATGGCTTAAAATTTTAAGCTCTGTGCACAGCTGGTGAATCACCCGGTCACTATTGAACTTAGAAAAATCAATAGTCAAAAGATTAGTTCTATTGTATTGTTCTATTGATGAAAATAAGATTTGAAAAAGTATGTTTGCCTGTGTTGAAGAGTCTGTATGGTCTGAATAACGATGATCAAAATACAATAAACAATATTTCTTATAGCTGAATCGTTGCAGTCTACCTTATACCCTCATTTGAACGTTTACAACAAAGCTTTTTCATTTTTATTTTAAAAAATCTGCCGTTTTTGTAGATTTTCTTTACTATAAACAATAAACTTTGTATTCAAATTGTGCATATAATTAACAAGTCACAATATTATCTAAATTCCAAGATATTGTTATCCTCTAATGAGCGATACCAGAGATTTTTGTTTTGAACCATTACCAAGTAACACCATGGCAAGTATCGCAATATCAATCCAATACCAATGAATTTCATAATGCATTAAACCTCCCCTACTTTAAAGAATCTATAGCTTGGCGTACAGAAGCGGTTATTTGATTAAATATACATGTAGATAAGGTATGCTGGTGAACAGCATTTTTGGTATCTGGAATTTTGCATGAGAACTACTACCGTGTCAGTATATCGAAATATTGAACTGTTGTTATCGATCTGTGTTACTAATCCGCTCTGCCAGGTCAGTTCTTTGTTTGGTACCTGTGTGTGCGTTGCCTCTGGTTGAGCGATGCCGTGCGTCCCGGGCTGTTCTGTTGCCCGTGCTGACTGCCCAGTCTGGCCGGGCTGGTCATGTAGTCGTTGGGCACTGTGGGAGGTTTCACTGGTTCTAGGGTCTTGTACGATGTGTTGCGTCTGGAAGGAACACACAACATGCAAAAGTTATTTTAAACTGCCAGAAAAGCAGGAACAGCTTCTGTGTACCAAAACGTAAATTAGAAAAGTACGGTACATCTCTTAAGCATGGTATATTTTTTTAAGTACACATAAAATACTGTAGCATTACTATAATTAAAATTCTAAGAGAATGTACTGCATTTTAAATTGCTCCATTTTACATGTTTTTAGCTGTATAGATAATCTCTGAGGGTCAAAAGTCGGATACTAAATTGATCCTAAAACCAGTATCAAAGTACATGCTTAGTTGGGCAAAAATCGATTTAAATAAATAAATAAATAAAATCACAGGACAAAATGTAACCTTTTTATGAACAGTTGTAAAAACATCTTGAGCTTTAATGTGAGCTGGTGCCTCGTGACCAGGTTAACCACATTCTATTTTACAGAGATAAGATAAAATAAAATATAAAAAATACACAAAACAAAGGAACCAAAATATTGTAACTGTATTACGGCTGCAAGATTAATTACAATCAAATCCAAATTTGATGCAATGAGCAAATCGAAAAGGCCTGTCATTGTTACATTTGTACCTATGGACTATTTCTCTCCACGAAACCATCACCAAAACACATATAATGCTTTTTTATGTCTTCCCCGCACATTGGCTGATACAAGCATGCAGTTTAATGACCGTGATTTGAAATATGAGCCAAAATTGCGATTAAGCGTCGCTACAGGGCTAAGTGCAGACCCTTAACCCAGTACCTGTTCTGAAAATAATTTTGATTCCTTTTAGTCCCATTCATAGGTATTCAGTCTTTTCGTCATTTCTGGACTTGAACCAGATCCTTAAAATAATTAAACTCGACATGGCGAAAACAGACATCAGCGTACAGTATATAGACAAAGACTCAAACCAGAACAATGACTGAGAATAATTCTTTATAAACAAACACTACCTGTTGAAGAATTGACGTATAGCTAGTATAAACTTATCCTCAACAATACTGTCCCTCTCTATAACACATATAATGTAGAGAGGAGCTCTACATTATAGCTAAAAACTCACCTCCTTCTATTTTTTATCCACTTGCTGTATCTATACCATGCAAGTTCCTATGTGTATGTATGAGCGATTGTTCCCTCTCAGATTCAAACAGAAAGTGTATACTTTTACTCCCTGAGGTCGCTTTTCATCTTGTTGACATTTCCACGTTGTTTTATATAAACTCTGTGCGAGCATTACACCAAATGATGGACATATTCGACCGGCAATCACAAAATGCCACACAATTACTAAACCACACATAATATGAGCATCTAACAATACAACGCATCAACTTATTGAGAGACTCATATCGCTGCAGACTCACATTGTATTACCACTGAACTTCTAGAATCCACAATCCGCCTAGTTTAGACAAAACTCAGTAAATAGCCAATTATCAAATATAAGCCCAACAAGACAGCGCAGCTAGCATATGCACCAGTTTACGTCTGGGCCAGTGGTGACAGATAAATAACACTCACAAACTTGAATTAGTGCATTCATGATGCACGTGGTTCGCTTCTGCCCTTACTCCTCAGGTCTCATCGCCCCTCACCGACACAGTTCTCGACCCGCGAGTTATTGGATAATTACCATGGTATGTGAGACAGGGTTCCTTACCCACCCAATCACACTGGAATATATAAAAAGGAGTAAGACCTATGTCCGAATTACTCTAGAACCACTAGACACCACATAAAGTCTGCGTACAAGTCATCGTACTTTTCCCCCCGACAGTCACAATGGGCCGGTTTTGTCCCGCTCCTCATTCTCAACAGATGGTGGTCCAAAAGCCATTCTGACGGTGGCGAGCGGGCTGCCCCAAATGTTACAGGGCCATTCATCTTGAGAACAGGTTGGGCGGAGTTTGGTCCTCGACCCAGCGCGTGTCACACCATTGTCAAAGGAACATCTCAGAAGGACTGCGTCTTATTTCACAAGTTTTCATTGTTTGTTTTGGGTGTTTTGCTCAGTGGCGGAGACCGCAGGCGCCATGTGCAGCACAGGAGCCGGGCTGCTCGGCTGTAAAGAGATCGTCCACGTTCAGACCGAATGTTATCCTCAAGGCTTCAACAAAACCTGCAAAAACGTGCTGAAACTGTGTGAGAGCAAAGGCTACACGTCTTGACCTTCCCGGCCATCAGCACCGGGTAAATGGGCCGATTGTGAAACTGAACAGAATGTCAAATTACACACTTTTTACATGAACCAAAGTCAGATTGACTTTCTATCTTTTAGGGTCTCTCTGTCCTCGACTATGTTATTCATTCACAATCAATGTGAAGAACGAAACGTGGTAGTAGTGTTTTCCAAGCTGATGACGATGCGAGTCATATAAGATCAAAAATTCATCTTAATTTATACCATTGAAACTCAAATTGTAGATAAAAAAAGTGTGATCATCACTCTATAGCAACAAAGCGTTACCAAAGCCGCTCATGATGAGTAAGTACAGTGCAACTCTCTAAGACACACTACGAATCCTGACATAGTAAAATGCGTTTAATAAAGTCTCTTTCTATTCTAAAGATGTCATTTTTTTTTTATTGCACCCCTATTAAAAGTAACTAATTTTTGAAACGAGTATGGAATATGCTTTATTTCTCACACATTATTTGTTATTAATTTACCAAAGAGACTCATAGTATAGAGCGAGTCGGAGTGGTACTACTAGATCTCTGCACCCAGAACGAGCAACAGAGTGTATCAGAATAGCACAGGCTAAATACACAATCATTCTAACATATGATTCAAATGAGTTGATTTGTCACACATCAGACACCTCTAGATGTCACAATACTAGCGTAGTTAAGATTCTATGAGATCTTTTAATTATCCTAGGAATAGTAACAACATATTAGGCTTAGTCAGACTACTTCATTTATTATTATCTCATATCATGATGCGTAGGAGCTATAGTAAATATCGTTTGATTTAATAGCAAAATTAGTTCACATATCACGCAATATAGCATATACCAGATTCTCTTAAGACCAATTATTTAAATGATCGTCGTGCACTTCCAGTTTCCAGCATCCTACTTAAACTTGTCACCGCCATATGAGCGCAATATTATACAGATAGTCTATAGCACTAGAGCCATTTATAAAATGTTCACTAATATGCTTATTTAATATTAACTATTCATTATAAGATGACAATAGTAATTAATTGTTATCTATCTTAAAAAAATTGTTTCCAGATCAAGTTAGTGAAAAAGAAGTATCTTTTGAGTTAGCAATAAACCATCTAACAATGAAATGTTCTATGACAATATAAGACGAGTAGTAGAATTATCTTATCAAGCATTTATTTAGATAACATTCTCGTTATGTAATATTAAGCCATGAATTAATGAATTTACTATAATCAGATATATTTATTATTGTAGTGAGAGCGTCCCTAATTTGTTCTACATAACCTAGGAGAACATATCATGAATAGTCATAACTAAGCCCATTAGTAAATGTCTATGCATTATTAAATGTCTATAGCATTATTGAAAACGCCAAATAAATGCGATTCTAAGCTTGTGAATACTTACTCACTAAACTATTACAAACATGTTCCGTAATAGATCGAGAGTAAGGTTTATTTCCGAGGTAACTAACAATATCGTACTAGCAACACTATAAATGAGTGAGTACGGTGATAAATCGAAGAAGATTAATGAGAATATCTATAGCATTATTAATATCTAATAGCATTATCTTAATATCCACATATTAAATATTTAGTACTAGTAAATACAGATTGATCTTATGGAATGTCTTAGCATTAGTAAATGTCATAGCATTATTTAAAATCGTCTATAAGCCATTAGTAAATGTCATGAACGGACTTACCGTAGCTTTTAGCCTATCATGCTTATTTAGGGAGATGGTATCGCGTAATAAGACAAACACATTATAAGTAAGAAAATCGAGAGTAACTAAGCGATTAATGAAGAGTATGTCCTATCAGAAGCCAGACGAGTCTATTACAAATGATCCAGCCAAGTCAAATAAGAGCGAATAAGAAGAATTCAGACTACACAGCAATATAAATGAAGGAAACTCATATTTACTGTGCCATATACAATAAACAGTATCTTGATAAGAACTTCGGCAAGGTCATGAATGAGGGAACATTCAGTGAGAGCATATCGAGTCTAGTAGAGCATTAGTTGATAGAGTATCTCAATTTCATTTATTTATATATATCCTAAATTATACACCATCGCTCACTGAATGTCGGCACCACAGATCCCATCGGATGGCAAAGAAAACACTGAAGATTCTTTAATCTAGGCAGCAATTACATAGAGTCAAAGCAACTGAATGTTACTACTAGGTATCCATGAAATTCAGAGTGAGGAAAAAGTAATTTACGATTTCAAAATATATTTTTTTAAATTGTCAGAAGTCCTATAAATGGGTTCTATAAACAGGAAATGGAAACGGATGTATCGCTAGAACTGGCTAACAAGTATGTTTAAAGGATGTTCCAAAGCAAAGCAAAAGCACAATGTGATCATTTGTGTTATTGAAAATGTTGATTGCCACAAATCTGCTCCATTAGGTCAATATTAATGTAAGTGTCATTGCAAATAATGAATATACAAGAATTAACCCATGATCTTAGAGTCACATTTACGTAACGTTGCTTCCAGTTAACAATTATAAGCATTAATTAGCAGAACAGTGTATAGCATAAAAATATCAACTTATTATTTTTCAAATCTCGATCATTTTATATAGGCTGATTGTGTGGATATCTTATTAAGGGCTATAGCATTAATTCAAAAATTACTAATACAATATATTTATAAATGTCTGTTATATCTACATTACGCATCTAAAGTCTCAAATATAATACCTAGTAATAAGATATGTTACTGTAATATAGTTCAATTTTTATGTTACATAATAGCTACTCTATTGATACATATAGTTAGAATCGCCAATCTCGAAAATAGTATAGCACAGTAAAAGTTCTATTAGCATTAGTGTGAATTTGAGCATATTCTATATCAATTATAATAAATTCTATTGATTTTATCTAGCATAGATAAAAATCAGTCGATATACATTAATATAAAATGTCTATAAGCATAAGTGGATAATCAAGCAATTATAGACATTATTAAAGTAGTCTTTATATATTCAGGGCCCAGTACAATATATAAATTCTAGCATATAGTGAGCCCTCTCCGTATAGCATTATTAGAATGTCATTTTAGCTATATAGTAAATGTTCTAGTGAAGTCATTATTTTACAAGATGGTCTATAGACTTAGTAATGTCCAATATTAGCGAATTAGTGAATATCTATTTGGCATACTTAAAAGTGTCCTTTGATAAAAGACAAATTAGTAAGAATGTCTATTAGCATAGTGTCTAATGTCATCGGAAGCATATTAGTAGAAATATCGTATGTTAGTGACTTATTAAATAGTCGACTCAAAATATAGGCTACTTTAGTGTAATCCTCAATAATATAGCATATTAGTATACAATAATCTTTTACATAGCATCTACGTACATTCCGTTATAGCTCAATTACGTAAATATCTATAGCCATAAGTCTCCAATTTATCTTATAGCCATTAGTTAAATCTATACTTATGTCGTATAAGTAATTTCTATCACATATAGCATGTTAGTAAATATGTATACTTATCTAGTATATAATATACTATAGACAATTAGTAAAATTCATCCTAATGAGCATTAGTCAAATACTTCTTATAGCATTCTAGTGAAGAATTTAATAACTATCTATCAGCACATTATGATACCCATATCCTATAGCAGATTATGTAATAATCATCCTATAACAATAGGTATATTTACTAATGCTTGGATTACTGCTATTTTACTAATGCTATAGGATTCATTATCAGCTACTTAATGTATAAATTATCTTATAGCTTTAGTAAAATGTAAAATTATGATAGATCTGAATATAGAATCTATGTGTAGAGATATACTATAGCACTTATTTTCACAATATCTATAGCCATTAGTGAAATATCTATAGCTAAACATATACGTTAAGATTAATATCTGTATAAGCATAGTGAGAATATACTTATTATAGCGATTAGTAAATATTATAAGCATTAGTAAAATTCTATAGCAATTAGTAATATGTATGCCTAGTAAAATCTGTTAAAAATTTGTCTATAAGGCATTGTAATATCTATAATTAGTAAATGTTCTAAGCAAACCTGATTGCACACTGCGCCCTCTGCAGGATTTTAATTGTAATATTATTTTTACAGGAAAACCCAATGTGAAAGTCTTTTTCACGGGTCCTGTTATAACAACACACACAAATAAAAACACAAAATAACATCAGAAATACAATACAATTGATCTTACATGAAAAGCACATTTACCACTTATATACGAAAAGTGCTGCGGGTGGTCTTGACCAGATGCGTTTGAAAATATTAATAGGCATAAAATTTGGCTGACATATAATATAGGTTTGTTGTTTATTGTTCCCCAGGAGGGAGCAAAATTGGCTTGGAACGCGTAAGACAAGAAATAGAACTAAATTAGCATGTGTTATTTGCTTTTTAGCTGATTGGGCGTTGCTTGTGTCCTTCAGACTAAACGATCTTTGTCCGTCACAGTTCTGTTCTCTGTTGTGCAGGTATTGGACAGATGAACCTCGGCGAAGCGAGCAAAGCCATGTTGGACGCGATGACGGCGGCGATAAGAGAACTGAACCCGAAGTCTGTCGCTCTGGTCCGCGTCGTGATCCTGCTCCAGCCGGTCTTCGACGCCTTCAGGTCAGAAACGGGCTCATGAGGCCTCAAATATCACAGCAGCTGTCGAATGCTAACTGTCACATTTGGCCTTCAATCCACTTCAGAGCGGAGCTGGAAAGCCGGTTTGGACAAGAAGCTCCTCCACCGAACTTCATGGGTAATTTTGTGTTCATTAAACATAAGCCTGATCTTAGCTTTATTAATTCCATGTTCACGGCGCATTGTTAATCTGGTCCCTTCTTTTTCTCAATCGCCATGTTTGCTTTGACCTTTAGTGAAATGAAAAGAATTGTGATTATAAAAACAATCGATGGGCAGTCTAGAATCACTTGCGCCCAGCACCCTGGAGTAATCTTAAAATGTTACTTTATGTTTCAGGAAAATTGAAGAATTTAGGTCAAAAATTTAAAAGATCTCAAACGGGAGCAATGATTCGTCCAATGAAGCCTCAACCTTGCTGTTTCAGTGTGATCGCGTGCACTTCTGCTGCTATTTCTGCCTTGAAGAACGCACTGGAGGCTCTAGTTCAGAAGCAACTCATCGAGAAAGAATTTGAGCTTCAAGAGCTTTGTCGACTGACCGAAATGGAGGTGGCGGCTGTGCAAGCTAACGCCAGATCCGTTGGCGTTAGTCTGGACCACCGAATTCGCCGAAACACCAACACGGGCAAATTTGAAGTGAAAAATCGGGCCAATTCTGGCGAAAAGATCGTCGTTCTTAGTGGCCTTAAAGAAGATGTTTTCATGGTTGCTGATTTAGTCAACAAATCGATCAAAAATGCGCTAAGTGAAGACCTACAGGAAAGAGAAGAGGAGAGTTTGGCTCAGAGAGTTCAATGGATGTATTTGGAAGACGGCGAGGACTGGGAGAAATTTGGTCTCAAACAAAACTTCATTCTGGAGGAGGCGAAGAAAAAACAGGAAGTGTTTGCGAAAAATAGAGCTAAATGGGAACAAAGTGAGGGTGAACCTTGCGGCATTAGAAGCAACCGAAAATACAACAGGAAAGAAGTACGGTGTGAAGCGCTGTGAGATGGACACAGGTGGGTGAACAAGTGTGTAAAGGTTTACAGGCGCGCTATGTCTCTTTTCTGATGGAGGGGCCGCCATCTGCTTGTCTTAACTGCCTGGAATGTTCCTCATTAGGTGGCGCCACCACGCCATGTTACAGGTCAGATCTGGGGAAAGGGGACTCTAGTCACAGTCAAGAATTGTATTTGTGAGCGTTCCAGGCCAATCCGCGACGTCAGGTGGCAAACCCTCAACCAGAAAAGTTTCTCAGTGCACTTGACATGATGTTTCATTCCTGATTTTCCAGATATTGAGTTTCCTGGAAACTGGAATCTGACGGCAGGGGAAAACTTTAAAAAGGTGGAAGTGGATCCAAAGTCGAAGGAGTTTCAAGACATTGCCAGAGGGTTTCTCAAAACAGCAAAATACAAAATACACAAGGTAACGCATACAAGGAACCGCAGAGCCAATCAGGTGCAAGGTTGTAGAAGGTCCTTGCCCTTCCGTTACCACTTAGCAAGGAGACATGCTAGCTGTCAATCAACGCCGGCGGAAATTAACCTCAGTGAAAGAAGGCCTGTGATTATTCGTCTGTTATTATTGTTCATATCATCATTTACAAAAGCAATAGCAAAATAAAACCAACAGGATCATGTAGAGCTTAGAAAAAGAACTGTCGAAAGCTTCAGTAGAAAGTGATGAGACGCCAGAACTGGAATTGCGCTATTCCAAACTTCTGCTCTTCCTCGTCCACAACGCCCTCTGCGCCCGGACACGCCCTCAAAGCTTTTAAGAGCACGGACTTTGTGCCTGGTCCTAAAATATAACACCCGGACAGCTGGAAATGAGGCTCTTAAAACTGTTTGCAAGTAGGCTAACGTTTATTAGCATAGCCACGCAATAACATATAAACTAGCATCATTAGCATTAGCTGCTAACAACCTGAACCAAACAGCTCGGCCTCAGGCTGGAGTGATTTCTTTCGTCCACTAGTCTCTCCTGACCACAGGAATACATTTCTGGACAAAAGGGGTCTTTGGGGACGTGAAGGGAAGAGGAAGAAAATGTGGGTGACTTGACTGAAACCAGGAGGGTGCTTTGTTAGCATGCTAGTTGTTAGCACTGTAGCCCTCTGAAAGTTGAACAGGACTGCAGCGCCTTCTTGTGTTTCTTCTGTAGATCGAGCGCGTGCAGAACCTCCACCTGTGGTGCAGCTTCTTTGTGATGAGGCAGAAGATGTTGCTTGAAGAACTGGTGCCGCTGAACTGGGCGAGAGATACCTGTACCACGGCACCTCGGCTGAGACCTGCGAATGCATCGAGAGAGGGACCGCTTTGACCGAAGCTACACGGGGGAAAAATTGTATTTATTATCTCATTATTATATGGATGAACTGAATTGGAAGGATGAGAAGAAGTACAGCGTGCGGTTCGTGTCTCGTGTCAAAGCGTTCTCTCCTTGCTTGAGCTTGCGTAAACATCAGCCAATGAAAAAACCTGTTTTGGAAGCCTTTTCATACCTTTTCATACATTTTAGGCCCATAACTGTTGTGAGCATGTGTTTAACTGCTCCACGAGGGCAACTTCCTCCCTCACAGATCCACTTTAAAGGACATATGACGCCAAATTGACTTTTACCTGTCACTAATGAACACAAACGCGTTCTGTAGAAAGGATCAAGTCCGTTTCTCAGACCAGTGTCCTGAGGTTTGATCAGGTTTGATCACAAAAATGATCTGGTGTAAACGAAAAAGGAAGGGATCATATGGTGAAAAGAGACAGGGATTCAAAGAGTGCATTTTTCCAGTCGGGGTTGGGCGGGTCAAACTGAAAAAAGCTGACTCGCATTACTATGCATTCTAGAGAAGAGGTTTGGTTTTCAATTTGCAATTGCTGTTTTGGAGACTTTAAAAAGAGACACATCTAATGGATCTCCCAAACAAGGGTATAAAGTGATATTTCTGCTCTTTTATGGTTCATTTTAAGGTGCGTTCATGTTTTGTGCAGTACTTGAACCTCCACCAGACACATTTCTGATGCTCTTTCATCTTCTTTACACTTTGTTCTGCGCTTGCAAAATGAACCAAACTATTGCAGAGGCTCTGTCTGTGTTTTACAGCTGCTGCTTACGGTAAAGGAGTTTACTTTGCCATCAACGCTGACTACTCTGCGCAGCCCAGATACTCGAAACCTGATGCTCATGGGCTGAAGCGCATGTACGTGGCCCGAGTGCTGACCGGCCACCACACTTTGGGAAACTCGTCCATGTCTTATCCCCCAAAGCGCGGCTCCGACCCCAGCGACCGATACGACAGCCTGGTGGACAATCTGCAGAGTCCCAAAATGTTTGTGATAT
>BJKM01001643.1:2500-21576 GCA_015082035.1 Chaenogobius annularis | reverse complement strand
TTAAAGACAATTAAACGGATGCGCTGATCAGGCAGACAACATTAGCTTCACGAACAAAGATCGGCCAACCCTTCAGTAAGTTACGAAACCTAAACCTCATCAAGAATTAAGTCTTTGTCCGTTCTTTATTAAGGTAATTAAGAAGTACTTATACAATTACACCAAAACCCTTCTTTTGTGTTCCAAACGACATAAAACTCTTGAATTGCCACGTTTCGCATGTTGTGGCCAGTTTAACCATCTCACAGACGCTTATTGTCCGAAATGACGCGTGACGTGTCTTGCTCAAGGACACAACAGAAAATGTGAGGGCAGAAATGACCGGCTCGAAAAGACAAACACTTTGCATCTTTCCCCTTCAATTCCCACGTGAACTTTGCTTCTTTTTGTTTGAAGACGGCAGCAAGTTTGAGAGCATATTCTGGAGTATTTTAGCGTCGTTCCGTTGTCGCTTTGTTCTTTGTTCTAAATGCTGAAAAGTGAGAATATTTGATGTTTCAATGAGCACAGTTTGAAGGCGACATTTCTCCCACTTTAGGAAATGAGTTTTGTTGAAGAAATTCTGCAAATGTAGCAGATTTTCGCCTGAGCACAGTTTGACCACCGAATGGAGCGGAACAGACTGTTGTAACGTTCTTTGTCGCGTTTTGATTTGTTCTAAGTTAGAGTTCCGTAGTTTACAAAGTGTTTTCGAAGCTACTAATACTATTATCCAAACGTTAACACGCGTAGTTGCCGAGCGGCGTCGCACGAGCGGCAGAGGTAGTTGTACAGTAGTTGTTGTAGAAAGATATTTTTGCATCGTTGGCCGGAGGCGCCGGGGGGCTTTGTGAGGGGGGGGGGGGGATCTGGGGGGAGACGCTGACGAGTTTTCAGACGGACAAACGGGCCATTACATTTCGCTGAACCATGTTTCTTTGGCTGAAAAAAAGTCTGGAACGGGAAAGAAACGTGAGGGAAACGTGGGCGGAATGTGGGGAACGTGGGGGGAACGTTAGGGAAACGTGGGGGAAACGCGGGGAGAACGTGAGGGGAAATGAGGGAAACATGAGGGGAAACATTAGGGAAACGTGGGGGGAAACATTAGGGAAACAAGGGGGAAACATTAGGGAAACAAGGGGAAACATTAGGGAAACGTGGGGGAAACATTAGGGAAACGTGGGGGGACGTGAGGGGAACATGAGGGAAACATGAGGGGAAACATTAGGGAACGTGAGGGGAACATGAGGGAAACTTAGGGGAAACGTGGGGGGAAACATTCGGGAAACAGGGGAAACATTAGGAAAACGTGGGGGAACGTTGGGGAACGCGGGGAGAACGTGAGGGAAACATGAGGGGAACGTGAAGGGGAACATGAGGGAACGTTAGGGAAACGTGGGGGGAACGTGAAGGGGAACGGTGAGGGAAATGCGGGGGAGATACGTGGGGGGAACATGAGGGGAACGTGCGGGAAACCCTGTCCGTCGCACAGCAGCAGGACGCGGCGTTCGGTCGAGTCTGTGGGACGCGCTGAAGCGGCTGCAGCCGGGCGACGCGGGCAAATCATTCATGACAAAACGATACGGTCCGAACTGGACGGAGCTCGGGGGTAGAACCGCCGCTCGTCCACGATGGTCCTGCCCTCCAACGACATGCGTCCGTAGTCCAGGCTCAGTACCTGTGATCCAGGCTCGACCTCACACTCGACAATCACTGGAAGATTTCGGGTTTTACTTCCAGTTTGGCCGTTTCGGATCTCACGCTTTTGTTTTCAGCCCTTCAGAACCTTCAGTCGACTGTAAAACATCATCGTACGCTGAATTATTCAATCGAAATGTCAAAAAACAGGTTGGAAATAGCTTTTTTGTCGTCAATAATACACTTCATTTGTAAACATTCGACGGCGCAGCCTTCAGTCCCCATATTTCAACATGGAATTGATCATGGATTGTAAACACAGAGAATATTTATGAATGAAGTGTATATTACTGATCAAATCTGAAATGGTTTATTTTTTGACGTTTTGATTTAATAATGACTACGATGATTGACTCTAAATCCATTTTAAGGCACTCGCTCAAAAACAATCAACTCTTTGTGAGAGGTCTTAATCGTGACTAGTCAATTTGACAAAATAATCGGCCGTATTTTGACAATCATAATCGTGATACGGACTCGAAAACATCTTTTATAACAAAGACAGTGACAATCAAAATGTTGAAAAATAATCATCCGTTTCTAATTTTCATCACGATTACACTTTATTTCCATCCATAAAACATTCTCTTTGCTCTGTTCTTCAGACGCCACATTTACACATTTTTTCGGTTGAAAATGGATGTCGAAAGCCTCAACGTGCAATAGAAATAATCGAACGACTAAAATAATCGTTAGTCGCAGCTCTAATTTTGAAGAAAATTAACAAAACAAAAACGAAGTCGAGCCTGATTCTTGTCCACGATCTGAAAGGGTTTAATCTAGCTTCCACGCCGCGTCGCTTCCCGTTCACTTCCTGTTCCCCCGCCGCGTCGCTTCCCGTTCACTTCCCGTTCGCCCGCTGCGTCACTTCCCGTTCACTTCCCGTTCGCCCGCTGCGTCACTTCCCGTTCACTTCCTGTTTGCCGCTGCGTCACTTCCCGTTCACTTCCCGTTCGCCCGCTGCGTCACTTCCCGTTCACTTCCTGTTCCCCCGCCGCGTCGCTTCCCGTTCACTTCCCGTTCCCCCCGCCGCCCGTCGCTTCCCGTTCACTTCCTGTTCGCCCGTTGCGTCACTTCCTGTTTGCGCGCCCCGAAGCCGAGGGTTCTTTTTAATTTTAATTTTTTTTTATACGTCATGTTTTTATCTTTTATACTTTTGATTTGTACATGTTTTTATTACGTTTGTTTACTGTAAAAACAAAAAGACTGAAGAAAAAAAAAAAAAAGAAGAAGAAAAACTACGATATTCCTGTCAATCAAAGTGTCCCCGGTGGAAAAGGGGCGTGTTTTTGTATCAAACGATGTGAGCAGGGCGCTACACAGATTAGCCTCTTATGCTAATTAAAATGCAAACAAAAGCTCCAATCAGCACATTTTTCTGACAAAAACGTAAATTATTTAAACATTTCCATTCAAAACGTGATTAATTTATTTTAAAAAAAACACGCATAAGTCGATATTTTGTGTAGCGGCTTCGCGGAAATGGATGAATGTTGAAAAAAAGTTTGAATAAAAATACTGTCAACGCTTGAGGCAAAAGGAAAAGGAAGTGGTGACCTTTCAAAATAAGATCCAGCTGTAACTTTCACTGTACCAGACCTCAATATGCGGCGTCCAAACAAACGGGCAGCTTTTTAGTCCGGCCAATCCGCAGACACGACTCGTATTTCAACCGCAAATATAATATCATGCCTCTGTTCCGCCGTGCGACGTCGGAAAGTGGTTTTTTTAAAGTCACGTTGAGCGCTTCTCTCCTCAGTGCAACAGATATACGAGTCGTTGCGCCCTCTACTGGTAAAGTTCACTATTTTAAGCCATGGAATGTGAAACAACCAAGACTAAAGTGTCCAAAAGGCGTTAATAAAGCCTGAATAAAGCGTGGAGGAGGTCAGGACGTGATTAAAGGACACATATTACGCAAAATGGGACTTTTTTACCCTTTTAACCCCGTTCTTACATTGTTCCCTCATCAAAAACATGTCAGGAGTTGTTTTTTGCTTCATTCACACTTTTTCTAATCCTGTTTACGAGCTCGTCTTCTCCGAGACTCACAAAAATACTCAGTTTCAAATTTCCCACATTTGTGACATGAAAGGTAGAGATCTGTGCTGTTTTTAAGTCCATAAATCATCACAGACTCGTTCTGAGCCTTTCTGACTCAAATCGCCTTCATTACAACTGGGTGCTAACATTAGCATGTCGGGGCAAGCTAGCTTTTGTTTATCTCCCCATGGTGATTCCCTCTGACATGAAATCCTGATGAGGGGACGGCAGACTGAGGGGAAGTCATGTGGTTTTCAGCTCAAGTTCTAAAGTATAAGACGCCAAAGTGAAGGAAGAAAAGCAAGTTTAAAGGACAAGAACGCCACAAATAATGCAGAATGTGTCCTTTAAAGTGACACGACTCAAGTTGAAGTACAAAGTAGTGTTTTCAGAAATGACTCGAGTACGAGCAACACGTTTTATGGAAGCTACAAGTCGCGTAAAAGTCAAGCGACTCCAGTATTGTGGCAGGACATGGGCGATGTGGAAAGCTGCCCGTTCGAGTGGATTTCCGCGTCTTCGATCGTTCCGTTTCCTCAGAATGTGTTCAGATTTCTCTCTCAAACGTGTACAGCGCCTTCCCCGGCACCAGAGACAACACCTCGCGCTCAAATATTCCACACTCATCAAAAACAGCAGGTAAACCTCAGTGAAGACGCTGTGAACGGCGCCTTCTGCCACCGATGCAGTCTGAACCAGTTTTACCTCCGGAGGCCTCAGCCATATTCTCTGTGAAGAGGCTTTGTCACGCTGCATTTACGTTGCTCAAAGGCGCGTTTCAAACTCGTTCCCTTCTCAAAAACGGACCTCTTTTTCATTCAGGAACGTTTTTGTCGATCGTCAGAAAGTCACTAATGATTCAGAAACGTTTGTCCTGAGGGCTGTTACTCTCCTCGGACAACTGTAACCGACTTTAACCTTTTGTTTATTATTATTTAACTGCTGAAAGAGAGCGATCGATTTGAAAAAAGTGCATTTTTAAATCACAAAATGTAGACGTTTCAAAGTTCTGCTTCGTTTAAAGTTGCACTATGTAACTTTTTTGGAACGTGGTCCGCCCCCTGCTTGTCCCTCAGTGGTTCTAGTGCTTTTACCGAGAATGTTCCACAGCACGGCATTAATGTCCCTCTTGTATTTCTCACGCTGCAGGTGTTTGAAACGTGCATTCTTACAGAGAATGTGCTCGCCTTGCCACAGATCTGACCTGTAGCTTTGCCTTCTGGGCGCGTTTAATGCCACATTGCGGAACATTCTCGGCACCGTCATAACCGCTCCAAAGTCACACGGAAATGGTCAACATGATTTTCTAACGCGATTATTTGTAATTTTGTTTTACTTTTAATGTGAAACGCAAACGTAAACAATCGCTGAACAAAGCCTCTTCAAAACTCCATGTTTTCAGGAAACCTTTTGGACGTGTGAATGACAAACAAACGGGACACACTTTACCTCAGACTTTTGTTTCGCCGTTGTATTTAGCGCAAACGTGTATAATGACAAAAAAAAGAACAACGGCGCGAATCTGCCGCGGCCGCCGCAGCAGCGCGGGCGGGCTTCTGTCTCCGGGTGTCTCCGGGTGTCTCCGGGGCCGGGTCTCCGGGTGTCTCCGGGTGTCTCCGGGTCAAACGAGCGACGGGCCTGGTGCCACGGAGCCGCTTCCACAACCTCAAAACTGTTCAGGCTCACAAAGGCGGAGACGGTATTTGGACCTTCGCGAACGGGAGAGTCTCGTCTTCGTTTGGCAGTCGGCAACAACAAAAGATACAAATCAAAAGTCGGATGTTTTTAATCGTCGTGATGTTTCTCTTTACGGACGCGAAAAGACCGTTTTATGACACAGACGATCTCATTATGAAATCTAAATGTCCAAAAAAAGAAACGAGTTCAGATTTTTATCAATAACACACTTTATTGGTAAATATTCTCCATTTAGAAGAGTTCAATCGACATATTTTAACACATTTCAACCTTCATTTGTTTGAAAATGTATTTAAAACATAAGAAATAACCGTTTGACTGAAAATAAGCGTTAGCAGCAGCGCTAATGTCGAGTTGGAAACAAATGGTCAGAAAAATTGCAATTACAATATTTACTTTGGGATTATATTTAAACATTCTAAATTGTGACGTAAGTTCTTGTTCCGACATTTTAGTTTGAATATAACTGAAATAACTGTCAAAAAGTACATCAAATACGGCAGTGATGTCAAAACCGCAGTAACTTTCCGCCGCGTCGGGGTTTTTGCCGATCGTTTCCACGGTCGCGCAGCCCCAATTTCACCCCCAAAACCAAATCAACGTTTAAACCTGCTCCGGTGGGTTTGTAACCGGTCCGAACGTGTCCGCGTTTGTGAGCCGGCCTCTGATTACCTCTGCGCCTCCTGCTGCGCCCGCTCCAGCGCCCGCTCCAGCGCCAGCGCCCGCTCCAGCGCCCGCTCCAGCGCCAGCGCCCGCTCCAACGCCCGCTCCGCTCGCTCAGATAAACGTCGTAAATGTGTAGAAAACGAGCAGACGAATGTGACGTGTGCTCCGCATGAGCTATGTACTCTCATAACCTCCGTATCCACGCTCTTTTGGGAAATAAAGGACGTTCAAAAGCTCCGTGTCGTGTCTTTCTTTTTCTCGTTGCAGATTTCGCGCTAAATCAAAAGCGAACGACGCGATAACGGTGGACTTTTTCAGGTGGAGGTGGCTTGAAGTCGTCTCCGTGGCGACGCCCGGCGGCGGAGGACCAGCGCAAAGAGGTGTCGTCTGGACTTTACTCGAGTACATTTGGCTGGCGGGTCCAGAAAGTATATGTAGGTTTTGTTCCGCCACAGTCTCGTTCCAAAATGGAGTCAATTCATGACTTTTGCCTCAAAATTCTACACACAAAACCCCGTAATGACAAGGGGAAAGAAAGAGGTTTGAATTCTTTCCAAATTTAATACAAATTTAAAATAAACACATTTTTCATTTCCGGATGCTTAACACTTTTTAAATTCAGTTAAAACGACATTTTTTTTAGCTTGTCATTTTGGCCAAAGCGTCAGGTTTACGGAGACTTCAGGCCTGAAAGTTTAGCATTCAAAACAAATACATAGTACAAATAATAATAAACACAATTACTTCAAATATAAAGACAAAGCATGCGACGGGTCTTTGCTTCTGTCCAACGAAAATGGGTCAAAATTCTTGATCAAATTCACTACATTTGACTCCAAAGTGTACGTAAAATACTTCAACTTTATACACCAAAAGTACATTTGTTTACGTGCGATTCAAGCCTCGGCTGTGAATTATACAGAACTGACACTTTCCTGGTAAAAAGTTCGACGTTGAATGAATTGTGGTCGATTTGGTCAAAACTAAACGTTGTCGGATCATAATTCACACTAATAAGCAGTAAAAATGAGAATATATATATAATATCACTGACCTCGTGCGTGTTTGCAGACCATTTAAAAATAAGGCGTTTTGGTCCGATTCTGACTTAAAAACAAACTTTTCATCTGAACCAAACTCAAAAAACCGCCATCGCTGCAGACATTTCACGTGGTTTTCGCCGAATGCACCTCGAAATCTCTTCAACCGCTCGGTTAAATGAAGTTGGAGGTAAAAACGACAAGAGCGGCGCATTTCTAGAAACAAATGCTTTTTATTCACTTCATGAACACAATAAATCCACACGTTCCGCTCTGGGTGTGGTCAATGTACAGTTCTTTCGACGCTTTGGTAACACTAAAGCGTCTCACTAAACAAACGCTTTGTGCAGTGCGCCACGAGTCCACAAGGGGGAGGCGTAACATCGGCGACGGCGCTGAGGTGGAGCTTTCTCCCCGGCAACTGTAGCGGCCACAGCTCGCTTTGTTGGATGTTCAGAACGTTGGGACGCGACGCGGTTCTTTTCCAGGTGAAAAAACGGGAAAACAAAAACCAAACGAGATTGAACCGTTTTTGGACGAACGGAGCAGAAAACGAACCATGTTTTATTGTCAGTGATCGGGTTTAAAACGTGACGATGACGATCGTCACGTCATTTCCACTGACGACATTGTGCTAAACCAGTGTTTCTCAAACTGTGGTACGCGGACACCTCTTTGGTTTAGAGAACATTTTCTTCGGCTCCTCGAGTCATTTCTTACGTAAAACTGCTGAGACAATGGTGTGCTTTTACTTAAGACCCGGTTTAGACTTTAGACCTGGAACAGTCCAGTTATAGACCCGGTTGAGATCTGGTGGTACTCGGAAGGTTAAAGTGCCCGTGACAGGTTTTTACGATTGTCTAATGTTGACTTTATTTGGTGTATTTGTACCTGTCGTACATATAAAGGATAGTTTTACACCAATCGAGCAGGTACTTGAGGAGAAGAGGTTGAAACATCGGTGGACAACAACAGGAAGTGACATCACACCAGGGACAGGAAGTGACATCACACCAGGGACACTCGCTCCGTCCAATGTTTGCACAGAATTTACACAAATAAACAACTTTTTGACCCTTTGAACATGAACTCAACTAAATAAAGTCGCTCTCATATATTTTTATTTGTCAAATTTTAAAAAAGGTGGTTCCTACTGTGATGTCATCAATTACAAACAGGAAGTGAAATTATTTAAAAAAAAGTCTGGGATAAAAAACATAATTTTTTAGCAAAATGTCAAATCTATTTATCTGAACTGCTTTTTATGTCAATGAGTCGTCTGACCTGTAGGGGGCGCTTTAAATCTTTTCTTTTGTGTAAAAAAATGGAACCACAAACCAGGTCAAGCGCGTGAACTCCGGCGGTTAAACGGCACATTCTGACTCCAGCCCAACACAAAGTGCATCCCGGAAACCCCCCCGAGCGGCGTCCGTGGTACAAGGCCGTGGCCGTGGCCGTGGCCGTGGCCGTGGCCGTGGCCGTGGCCGTGGCCGTGGCCGTGGCCGTGGCTCGCTTAGGCACGGTTCACAAACGCTTTACAAAAATATACAGCTTTAAGGCAACACTGAAAAGCCCCACTCCCGGAAACCCCCGTTTACGAATCCGTTCGAATCGTGAACACCACACCCGGTATCGGATGGTTCCGCTCTATCGCGGCGTCGGTCTTAAAATGGCGTCGAGGGAAGTGTCTTGCCCGAGGACACGACGGCCATGTCATGACGAGCAGCAACGACCGAACCTCCGAACTTAAGGCAAACTTTGTTCCAGCTGAGCCACTGCCGGCGCCAGGACAGAGTGGCGACATGTGACAGAGTCGTGACATGTGACAGTCTGGCGACATGTGACAGTCTGGCGACATGTGACAGTCTGGCGACATGTGACAGAGTCGTGACATGTGACACAGTCGTGACATGTGACACAGTCGTGACATGTGACAGTCTGGCGACATGTGACAGAGTCGTGACATGTGACACAGTCGTGACATGTGAACAACGTCTGGCGAATGTACACAGAGTCGACATGTGACAACAGTCGTGACATGTGACACAGTCGTGAATGTGACACATCGTGACAGTGAACAGTCGTGCATGTGACACGTCTGACATGTGACACAGAGTCGTGACAATGTGACACAGTCGCTGACATGTGACAGAGTCGTGACATGTGACAAGTCGTGAACATGTGACAGTGCGACATGTGACAGAGTCGTGACATGTGACAGAGTCGTGACATGTGACACAGTCGTGACATGTGACCACAGTCGTGACATTGGACGACAGTTGGCGACATGTGACAGCAGTCGTGACATGTGACAGTCGTGACATGTGACACAGTCGTGACATGTGAACACAGTCGTGACATGTGACACAGTCGTGACATGTGGTAAAGTCGTGACATGTGACACAGTCGTGACTGTGACACAGTCGTGCATGTGACACAGTGTGACAGTGATCCGTCGTACATGTGAAAGAGGTCGTGAAAAGAGGAGCACAGTCGTGCCATGTGACACAGTCGTGACATGTGACAGTCTGGCGACATGTGACAGAGTCGTGACATGTGACACAGTCGTGACATGTGACAGAGTCGTGACATGTGACACAGTCGTGACATGTGACAGAGTCGTGACATGTGACAGAGTCGTGACATGTGACAGAGTCGTGACATGTGACAGAGTCGTGACATGTGACAGAGTCGTGACATGTGACAGAGTCGTGACATGTGACACAGTCGTGACATGTGACACAGTCGTGACATGTGACAGTCTGGCGACATGTGACAGAGTGGCGACATGTGACACAGTCGTGACATGTGACAGAGTCGTGACATGTGACACAGTCGTGACATGTGACACAGTCGTGACATGTGACACAGTCGTCGCCCACTGAATCTTCAGTTTACGAAACGCAACACAAAAGTGACAAAGCGCACATTAAGGACACATGTTTTTGAGCTCGTTATAACATGTTTCATCGTAAAAAACACGTCTGGAGTTGTTTATAGTTTCATTCACACTCATTTCGTTAATCCTGTTTACGAGCTCCTCTTCTCTGCTCCTTCTCCCAGCCTCATAAACCACTCAGTTTCAAATTTGCCAGATTTGTGACGTCACAAGGTTGCGATCCGGAGGTTTTGAAGTCCATACAATCGCCTCCAGAGCTTACATTTGCATGCGGGTCACGTTGCTTAAACGGCAAGCTCGTTTCCCCGCGACTGCCAACACACAACCTGACGAGGGGAACGCCTGACAGAGAAAGTGGCGTGTGGTTTTCCGTACAAAACATTTTAAGCTCTACAACATGAGACGCCAAAGGAAAAGAGCCCGTTTAAATAATGCAGAGCGTGTCTTAAAACCGCATCGTCGATGACATACAACGCGCCGCGCCAAAGGGTCTGTGAGCGCGGGGAACGAGAAGTACAAACCTACGCCCTCCTTCTACGGTTGGAGGTACTGCAGATTTAAAGAAGCAACGTTCATGTCAATCGATTTTCTCTCTGGTAAGTGTTCTACTCACGAGCAGGTAACTCTTGTGATCTTCTGAGCGAGTCGACGTTCATCATCAGAAGTCGAGCAAATGTAGTGTCTAAATGTGGTGGGTTTATGTGGACACTTCTGCCCCCACACAAACGTCACTCATAGACTTTACTAAACCTGATCCATTATTGTTAGAACTCCAAAAAATCAGACAAAATTGGAATTTTTACACCAATTTTAGCCCGAGTTAACTCAAAAACTAAATACAAAATCCAATATCCCCTCAGCTATTTTTTTTTCATTTAATAGGTCAACAAAAAGAAGCAAGAAATGTAAACCTGCTCTGTCCATTTTTCAGATTTAAATGTCCCAAATATGGGAAATGTTGGCCTTATTTTATATCAAACATGATGGAAAAACTCGATGAAAAGACATTTTGTTCCATTTCTATAAGTAGAAGTATTATTTCAGATGTTTCCTGTTCACCTGCAGCGTCTCGCCTTAAACAAAGTGCCTTTTAAACAATAAAATGATAAAAATATTCATAAAACTAACCGCACCAAGAAATCGGCTCTTGATTCAACAGCGTTCAAACTGAGTTTAAACGGCTGATAGACAGGTGGAGGGTCCAATCAGGAGCGCTCGGACCCGGGAGTGGGCGGGGCATGTGGAGCAGAGGTCAAAGTTCACAGGGTTCAAAGGGTAAAGAAGAGGATGAGGACGACGATCATGATGACGACCAGGATTCCGATGGCGCACCACTGCCTTCGACCTGCAACCAAAAACAAGACCATTCAACTACCGCTTGATTCAACTACCACTTGATTCAACTACCGCTTGATTCAACTACCGTTTGAATCAACTACCGCTTGATTCAACTACCGTTTGATTCAACTACCGCTTGATTCATCTACCGTTTGATTCATCTACCGTTTGAATCAACTACCGCTTGATTCAACTACCGTTTGATTCAACTACCGCTTGATTCATCTACCTTGATTCAACTACCGCTTGATTCAACTACCGCTTGATTCAACTACCGCTTGATTCAACTTGATTCAACTACCGCTTGATTCAACTACCGCTTGATTCAACTACCGCTTGATTCAACTACCGCTTGATTCAACTACCGCTTGATTCAGATTCAAACTACCGTTTATTCAGCTAGTTTCATTCAACTAGAATTCATTCAACTAATTTCAGTTAGCTACTCAACTAGTTTAATTCAACTACAGTTTCGACTACAGTTTGATTCAACTACACTTTCCTTCAACTAGTTTAATTAAATTACAGTTAATAATTCAGTAGTTTCATTCAACTACAGTTCATTCAACCACAGTTTCATTCATCTAAACTTTTATTCAACTAGTTTCTTTGTTTTTTTTAAAGATTTTGTTGCCCGTAGGTTTTCTTGGCAGGAAAGTGGTGTGAAATGGGGGACGAGAGAAGGGAGGACATGCAGTAAATGTCAGGAATCGAACTCACAACACTGAGGCTGGCTGCATTCAACTAGTTTCAACTACAGTTTGATTCAAACTAACAGTTTGATTCAAACTACAGTTGATTCAACTACAGTTTGATTCAACTACAGTTTGATTCAACTACAGTTTGATTCAACTACAGTTTATTCAACTACAGTTTCAGCCAACTGGTTTCTTTCAACTACAGTTTCTTTCAACTAGTTTTTCAACTACTTTCATTCAACTACAAGTTCAGCCAACTACAGTTTTCTTCAACTAGTTTCAACTACAGTGATTCAGCTACAATTTTTGCAGAGTGGTTTTTGGTCCTGGTCGTGGAACACTGGACCAGCTCTAGACTCTCCATCGGGTGCTCGAGGGTTCATGAGACTTTGCCCAACCAGTCCACATGAGCTTTTGTGGACCTGGAGAAGGCTTTCGACCGTGTCCCACGGGGTGCCCTTTGGGGGGTGCTGCTGGGAGTACGGGGTCCGGGTTTGCAGCCGACTCGGTGTGAAGCAGCTGGGATGAGAATCAGCACCTCCAAATCTGAGGCCATGGCTCTCAACCGGAAAAAGGGGTCTTGCCCTCTCCAGGTGGGTGGGGAGTGCTTGCCCAAAGTGGAGGAGTTCAAGTATCTCGGGGTCTCGTTCACGAGTGAAGGGAAGAATGGAGCGTGAGATTGACCAGGCGGATCGGTGCAGCGTCTGCAGTGATGCAGTCGCTTGCATCGGACCGTTGTGGTAAAGAAGGAGCTGAGTCGAAAGACAAAGCTCTCGATTTACCGGTCAATCTACGTTCCTACCCTCACCTATTGGTCATGAGCTTTGGGTAGTGACCAAAAGGACAAGATCGCGGATACAAGCGGTCGAAATGAGTTTCCTCAGCAGGGTGGCTGGGTGCTCCCTTAGAGAGAGGTGTGAGGAGCTCAGTCACACGGGAGGAGCTCGGAGTAGAGCTGCTGCTCCTCCACGTCGAGAGGAGCCAGCTGAGGTGGCTCGGGCATCTGTTCCGGATGCCTCCTGGGCGCCTCCCTAGGACATGTCCCACCGGGAGAAGGCCAGGAAAGACCCTGGACACGCTGGAAGGACTATGTCTCTTGGCTGGCCAGGGAATGCCTCGGGATCCCCCCGGAAAGAGTTGGAGGAAGTGTCTGGGGATAAGGAAGTCTGTGAGTCCCTGCTTGGACAGCTGCCCCTGCGTCCCGGCCCCGGATAAAGTGGAAGAAGATGGATGGATGATTCAACTATAGTTTCAACTCCAGTTTGATTCAACTAGAGTTTCAACTAGAGTTTCAACTAGTTTGATTCAGCTACAATTCATTCAACTCATTTCGACTACAGTTTCATTCAACTAGTTTCAACTACAGTTTAATCCAACTACTGTTTCCTCCAGCTAGTTTGATTCAACTACAATTCTTTCAACAACAGTTCATTCAACTAGTTTCATTCGACAACCAGTTTCGTCCAAGCAGTTTCATTCTAGTTTCATTCAACTACAGATTCAAAGACAGTTTCATTCAAATCCAGCTTCAACTACAGTTTCATTCTACTACAATTCATTCAAATAGTTTCAACTAGTTTCATTCAGCTAGTTTCATTCAACTACAATTCATTCAAGTAATTTCAACTACAAACTTAATTCAACTACAGTTTCAATCAACTAGTTTTAACTACAGTTTAATCCAACTAAAGTTTCACCCAACTACAGCTTCATTCAGCTACAGGTTGATTCAAATACAATTTCAGCCAGCTAGTTTCATTCATCTACAGATTCAACTACAGTTTCAGTCAAACAGTCAACTACAGTTTCAGTCAACTACAGTTTCAGTCAACTACAGTTTCACGTCAACTAGTTTCAACTACAGTTTGATTCAGCCACAATTTGATTCAGCTTAAGTTTGATTCGACTACAGGTTGATTCAACTACAGTTTGATTCAACTACAGTTTCAACTACAGGTTGATTCAACTACAGGTTGATTCAACTACAGTTGATTCAACTACAGTTTGATTCAAACTGTAGTTTCAACTACAGTTTGATTCAACTATTCACTACGGTTGATTCAACTGTAGTTTCAACTACAGGTTGATTCAACTATAGTTTCAACTACAGTTGATTCAACTGAGTTTCACAACAGGTTGATTCAACTTAGTTTCAACTACAGGTTGATTCAACTGTCAGTTTCAACTACAGGTTGATTCAACTGTAGTTTCAACTACAGTTGATTCAACTCGTTTCACTACATGATCAACTTCAGTTTAACTTACAGGTTGATTCAACTGTTAGTTTCAACTACAGGTTGATTCAACTGTAGTTTCAACTACAGGTTGACTTCAACTACAGGTTGATTCAACTACAGTTTGATTCAACTGTAGTTTCAACTACAGTTTGATTCAACTATAGTTTCAACTACAGGTTGATTCAACTGTTTCAACTAGTTTCAACTACAGGTTGATTCAACTGTAGTTTCAACTACAGTTGATTCAACTGTAGTTTCAACTACAGGTTGATTCAACTGTAGTTTCAACTACAGGTTGATTCAACTTCAGTTTCAAACTACAGGTTGATTCAACTTCAGTTTCAACTAGTTTGATTCAACTATAGTTCAACTACAGTTTGATTCAACTATAGTTTCAACTACCAGTTTGATTCAACTTTGATTTCAACTACAATTTGAAATTTCAACTACAGTTTGATCCAGCTACAATTTGATTCAACCACAATTCATTCAACTAATTTCAACTTTCTCGTCTCTCTTTCTCCCTCTCTTTAGACCCGCTTTAGTCCAGCTTTCGGCCCGCACATATACAGTACATAATCATTATACATATATATATATATATTATATATAATATATATATTTGTACACAGTATATATACAAACGAGTCTGTTTCGACACTATAGGGGACTTCCACAGCTCTGTGTTTACGCTGACTCAGGATCAGACTCATTCATGACAAAGACTCTTACGTAAAACCACAGGACGCACAGGTGAGGACCGGTCCAGCGCGCTCAGACCGTTCATGTATTTTTAGAACCAGCCACACGCACAATGTGTATTTTAGAGACGTGCGTCAACACAAACGATGAATACTCGGATCCGTCTCGCGGTGAAACAGGTTTTTGTGTCGACCACTCAAACACACAAAACACGACCGACACTTCATAAACACTAGAGGTAAAACCAGGCTCTGGGCTCTAAAAACGGGTACAAAGATCTGAAACGGACCAAATATCTTCATGATTTGACCTGGTTTCTGTTCCCAAATCGCACTGACCAGACCACAAGATCACAGGAGTAGGCGTAGTATAAATATTTAAACAGGAAAGTACTTGTACACAGTGTATTCATCAGGGTAAACTCATAATTCACTGCTTCTCTGCTGCAGTGAACAGAAATCCTTAAACTAAAAGCATACGAAGTAGCAATAATACTAGTAGTAGGAGTAGTAGTAGTAGTAGTAGTAGTAGTAGTAAATAATGTTTCTGGTAAAGTAGTGCTGAATATTTCATGTATATAATGTGAGCGGTAAACTGAAGTACCTTTTCAATTGTACAGTGTGAATTTATGTGGTTTTGAACTCCATTACAAGTACCAACGGGCTAAATCTGTTACGAGTTTACTTTTTAACATAGTTCAGTATCATTTTAAAGCGTCTGTACAGCTCTTTGAATTAGGATTGGTGCTCGACAAATACACTTGCTTTGCTTAGTAGTACTACAGTACTAGTAGTAAAGCAGTAGTACAGTAGTTGTACAGTAGTATTAGTAGTGCAGCAGTTTTAGTAGTATAGCAGTAGTATCAGTAGTACAGCAGTAGTTCAGTAGTACAGCAGTAGCATCAGTGGTACAGTAGTAGTATCAGTAGTAGTATTGGATAGAACAGCAGTAGTATCAGTAGTACAGTAGTAGTATTAGAACAGCAGTAGTATCAGTAGTACAGCAGTAGTATCAGTAGTACAGTAGTAGTATCAGTAGTACAGCAGTAGTATAGTTAGTATCAGTAGTACAGTAGTAGTATCAGTAGTACAGCAGTAGTATTAGTAGTAGTATCAGTAGTACAGTAGTAGTATCAGTAGTACAGCGTAGTATTAGTGTAGTTCAGTAGTACAGTGTAGTATCAGTAGCATGTAGTATCAGTAGTAGAGTAGTATCAGTATAGTACAGTAGTAGTATAGTAGTACAGTAGTAGTATCAGTATAGTATTAGTACAGTATAGTATCAGTAGTAGTAGTAGTATTAGTAGTACGTAGTAGTATCAGTAGTAGTATCAGTAGTAGTATCAGTAGTACATAGTAGTATCAGTGTACAGCAGTAGTAGTATAGTAGTACAGCAGTAGTATCATAGTAGTATCAGTAGTACAGTAGTACAGTAGTAGTATCAGGTAGTAGTATAGTAGTACAGTAGTAGTATCGTAGTACAGCAGTAGTATCAGTAGTACAGTAGTATCAGTATACAGTAGTAAAACTCACTGCTGGTCATGTGGGACACTTTCTCCATCTTCTTCAGGACTGAGTCCATTCTTTGACGACGTCTGGTCCATTTCATCTCCAAAGTCCTCCAGCATCCTGAAGGAGCCAGAGGAAAAGAACATCAAGAGCCTTTTTGACATATTTCCGTGTTTAAGGATGTGTTCTGGGCCAGTCTGGCCTGATCGTGGAGACTTGGTTTGGTCCTGTCCTAGTTCTTGATTAGTTCTGGTCTAGTCAGGTTTAGTTAGAGTTATTTACCAACATGGTTTAAAGATCTGATATGGGCTAACAAAGGCTGGGGTCTGGGTTTAGGTCCAGGTTAGGTCAGATGTGACTATGGTTACGGTTTGGCTCAGTCTCAAGGAAATGAATGTGAGTCGATGCCATGTCCCCAAAACACAGAGCAGACTCTCCAGTGGACCACTCACACGGCCTGATCGTCCAGCTCGTCCCCAATCCGTCCTGACATGTCTTTGAGCACTCAGATGCTCCCAGAGACCAGCTCCAGCTGCTCGTCCTGATCCTGCATGATCAACTGCAAACGCACGCAAATACACTGTTATTACACGCCAATACACTGTTATCACCGGCAAATACACTGTTATTACACTGTTTTACATGCAAATACACTTTATTACCTGCTATTACACTGCCAATACACTTATAAGCGGCAAATACACTAAATACACTGAAATACACTGTTTACACTTTATTACACGCAAAGAAACTTATTACACTGCCAATACACTTATTACGCGGCAAATACACTGTTATTACACTCCAAGACACTGCAAATACACTGCTACACGCAATAATAAACTGACTCCAAAACTACATCTGCTCCTGTAAACTGATAAAACGCACACAAATACACTGCTATTACACTGTTATTACACAGTTATTACACAATAAGCCGTAAACTCCAGCACTACATCTGCAAACCACTAAAAAACACAACAATACACGGTTATTACACTGTTATTACACAAGCTGCGACTCCAGCCCTACATCTGCGTTTGTAAACCACTAAAACGTAATAAACACTGCAAAGACAAATCAATGGAAGAAAAGAAGCGCGTTAGATATGACCAAAACTGGAATGTCCCGCATATTCTTTAATATCAAAACATGACAATATACTTTTCCAACTAGACGACGAGTCACAGTCGAGTCATTACTGCAGATCGATTGTCGTTTCACCGTTTTATCATGTAAATCGTTGCGTTGAAGCTCTTTTTAAAGCGCTTTATAAATAAAATATTCAAGTGTGACCTTCAGCTACGTGATGTTCTACAGAGGAAACACTATGGAATGTGGACGAGTAAACCAAAGAGCCTGTGAGCGCGTCTCAAACGAACAAACGAACGGACTGAGGTCAACGTAAAGCGGAGTTAGAGGGGAGGAGAGCCTGACCTGCTGCTGCTCCTGCTGCTCCTGGATGTATCTGGAGTTTGCAGAGACCAGATGCGCCTCGAGTCCCGTCGAGCGCTCTGCGGACGAGATCAGGGCCTGGACGCGCACACAAACACAGACAAGCGTCGTCACGGTCACCGCATTAGTCCTTTCAAAAGCGCATCATGTCTAACTGTTCTGTGAAACATCCACGCTGGAAACACGTTACGTTTATGCTGCGTTCAAGTCGGAAAGACGTGTTTTCTCAGAGTTTCTGTGTTTTAGTTGGAAAAACCACGAGCAATAAATGAGTTTGTGAAAAGTTATGACTGAAAACAGGTCAAAAATAACCCAGGAGAGCTCAAATCAGACAACATGTGGAAGTTCACGTATCACTCCAGACGTTGTTACAATTGGACGAGTGAGAGTGACTTTCTGCTGTGGTGGTCATCAGCTCTGTGTAGATGTTCAGCAGCAGGACTCCAGGTGTCCAGGATGGGCCCCATGCAAACACCTCGCCTGTCTGAAGTCATGTGACCTGTTCGACCTGTGTTCTATAAAAGAAGGTGAACCTCTGTGTGGGACCTGAGACGAGGGCGGGGCACACGATTGGTTCAGACTGAGCACTGGTTGTTTCTTTCATTTCTTGATAACTATGACTTAAGTTTTCCACCTGTCGGTTCTTCTTCTCGGCCTGGGCCACAGCAGACGGACTGGACAGCTGCTCCTTCATCTCCTGAAACACACATAAAAATGTCTGAAATGACCCGTGTTACCACTGTGAGCAGAACATAATGCCAGCTCAAATACATATTATTTAACAACAACAACAACAACAACAATAATAATAATAAATACAAATAATAATTTAAACAATATATATATATAATAAGTTTGCTGCAAATAATTATTCCAGGACCGCATTAGTGAGTGAAAAACATGTGGTTCAGACTTAAGAGGAAGAAAAGCGTTTCTTTTCTCTCGTGGCGATGATTCAGAGTAAGCCTCATTTACGTTCAGGGAATTCATAATTAAAGCCGTTTTTATTTGTTTTTAATGAGACAAAATGCAATTAAATCCTCATTAATGTTAGAAAAAACATCGTCATTATTTTTGGTACAAATTGCCCTTAAATCTGCAGCACATTTGTTTA
>BJKM01001642.1:0-17500 GCA_015082035.1 Chaenogobius annularis | reverse complement strand
GTGTGGAGGCTCATCAAAACGATGCCAAATGCAACATTTTGAATGAGTCACTTAATTGCCGGGTTGTCTGTGGCCCTTTGCTCCGTATAAGTTTCAAAATGCTGCCCGCGGTGAAAAAAGTTTGGACACCCCAGCTGTATGTGGTAGTTGGAGGGATCGATCGTGCAGGTTGGCAGCCTGTTTTTTTCAGTTCCCAAGGCAGCTGTGGCTTCAGAGGTAGACAGGTGTGGGAGAATAATACAAAGCACTAAATCAAAGGCATTATTATTTAGCCACACCAAGTTTTGTATGTGGTCCTCTTTTGGGAGTAATGTGACATTGTTTTGTTACCATTTCAAAACAGTTACACAAAATCAACTTTTAAGAGCTTTTAACCATGCTGTAACTGGCATCCCTTCTAATTTACCCACTTGTATTTTGAGTGATTCAAGTATGATTGATTAACCTTTAAGGCCTATTTATGGCCACTCCAGTACGCCTGCTGTAAGATGAGAAAGGTAAAAGGAAACAGACATGTTTACGTCCAGCAGCCGAGGTGTGTCCCATGTGGCCATACCTCCTTGTCAAAATCCGATCTCGTCAGATTTCTGAGACTAACAGGGTTGGGCCTGTGGTTGGTGGAAGGGGCTAATGGCGCAGATTGGCAGCCTCATTTCGTCAGTCTGCCCCAAGGCAGTTGTGGCCACAGACGTAGTTTACCATCTCCAAGTGTGAAGGAAAGAATAATGCTATGCATCTTTGACTTCTGTTAGTCGTCCACTCTACCGTACAGGCAGGCAATGCAAATGCTGAACACAACCACCTTTCACCACGGTGTTATGTTTTTTTTCCCCCTCCGACCTGAACATTTATTCAATTGAACAGTTGCAGCGGGAAATGGGGGAGAGAGAGGGCCAGAATCGAATCCACAACGCTGCGCCCTTAACCACTGACGAGCACTCACCAGAGTGTTAACTATTAAACATTTATTTAATCAGGAAAGTCCCAATGAGATTAAAAACCTCTTTTCCAAGGGAGCCCTGGCCAAGAGGCAGCAACATACAAATGAGCAACATAAAAATAACACGGGTTATGAGAAATAATTGCACATTATTGAGCTATTATTGCACATAAAAGTGTCTACTGACTACCAGATGCATCCCTGACCGATGTACACAATGTAAATTAGAATGTGTGAATGGCCAAATGGCTGACGTCACATTTTTATAGCACTTTACTACCTTCAAGGTAAGCCTTACATGACGGAGAGCATCTTTTTATGTTTATCCTGGAATCAGTACATTACGCTTTATTACTTTTCCCTAATCGTTATGTACCTCAAATCTTCAAAATCCCTCCTTATTTTCCCCTCTGTTCAGCTAACTCGCAAGATCAAAATTGGGCCCCAGGAAATTATAGGTAATGCAAAAGCTGCCCTCCTCCGTAATGAACCCCCAGCAGAGCCCAAAGCGGCGCTGACTGCTGTGTTTCTCATGGACAGAATGATGCACGTGTCAATGAAACACAAACACACAATTACACCGTGTCAAACTGGAGACGCCAGATCAGTGAGAGGCCCATAGGAACCACGGGGGTCTACATGCCAATAACCCACAATCCTTCACTCCACCACTTAACCAGTCTGTTGCCAGGATACAGATGCTATAAAAAGCTTTTATTACAGATCAGTTTGGCAGCATAGTGTTAATTTAAATACATTATGCTTTGGATTAGAGCAATGAGTTATTAAAAAACTAAAGAGATTATAGATTAAAATAAAATCTACATAGAAATTAATGGGGAAAAAATTGGTTGTTTTTTTCCCACAATTATATATATTTTTTTCTTTTTATCAGTAGCTGAAGATGTACAACAGCTAAGAAACACAAAAATGTCAATAAATTAAAAAAAATAAAAAAAATAAAAATGGATGACCCAAACCAACGATAAAAAAATTGAATTACATGAATAGGACTTAATTTGAAAATTCACTAAATCGACAAAATGGACAAAATGGGAAGCTTTTTGTTTGACAGTACAGAAATACAACTTTGAGTAAACAAATGATGAAGAAACACTGTTATTTCATTAAAAGCTCATAAAAAAAAAAAGGGACACACTGTGCAAAATCAGCTTTTAAATTCTTATCAGTCAATGGTGTGTGTGTGTGTGTGTGTGTGAGAAATACTGATTTATTAAGGTTTAACCAAAGCTACTCCTTCTGCCGATAAAGCATCCAGCCATCCATCCATCATCGAGGCTCCCAAGCTGCTCGGCTGATCTGCAGTCAAGAGCCTTAAGTGTGTGATCACAAGTGGATTATACGGCATAAATACACTTGATGCCTCTTGATCCCCCCATCACAAGCCTCTGAGATTGCACACAACAGAGCGATGCAAGGGGCAAAGCGGGAACACACAGCAGTGGGAAAGCTCAAAGGCTGTCTACATTAGCGCTTCCAATTCAGGGCAACATTCAGGCCAGCTTGGTTAACATCTGAGGAGAAACACGGCCAAGATCTTAATGCACAAATGTCCTATCTGCATGGATAATCTGTGTGTATTAAACCTACAACCGCACATTGTCTGGGATGGGTAGTTACAATGGTGGAGTCATCTGAACAAATAATGTACATTTCAAACAACGTTTTTCCTTTTTACAAATATTTTCCTTAATGTTGTGCAATGATAGAAGACTTCTTCCCATCGATGTTGGCAAAAAAAAATCACATTTTTCAGTAGTCTTTTAATAATTCAATTCCAAAATGTGTCTAGACCAGGGGTTGCCAAATGCAGCCATCAGGCTTCCTGCTGAATTGGCCCAACACTGCAAAAATGTAATATCCAGCCTAGCTCAAAATGACCTGAATTCATAATTTGAATTTTGATTTGAGTATTGACCATTTCTGACTGGTTAAGATCATTTAGTTTGAAATAATAAAAATAGTTTGTCACACAAATCTTACCCCATTGGCAAATCATTTGTCTTGAAAACAAGTAAAATAATCTATGCCCATCAAATTAATACATTTTAACAATCAAATTTATTGAAACTAAGATTATTATCCTGAATTCAAGTTGTTTTTATTTATCTACAAATGTATTTTACAGTGGAATTTGTTTAAAATCGTGTAGCAATGTGTTTTATATTCTGGTTCGTCACCCGGCATCTCCAAACAAAAACAATCTTTTGCTGTCATGCCCTTGTGCTTTAGTTTCCTTGCTTTTTGTGGAAATGAATATACATTCACCATTGGCTCCAGAGTTACTGGAAGGGAACAAAAGGCTTTAAGAGGGATATGTCGACTTGTCCAAAGCAGATTACAAACTGTGGTTCTTCATCCAGCATCTCCAAACAGAACCGATCTTAGTAGCAATGTGCTTTGGTGCCCTTGGTTTTGGTCCGCTCACCTCCAGTGGCTCATAGTTGGCTTTCTTGTCAGTTACTGGACATTATAGCCCTCGTGCTACGCCTAGCTTTACTTCCTGTTGGATGGATGGACAAACTTGCCTCAGTTGCCGAGGCTGCCCTGTATTGTTGTCAGATCTAGATTGGGGTTATGGTCGTCAGGCTCCTCAAGCATATTTGTCTGGATGCCATCTATTACCAGAAAACCAGTTCTGGTATTGGCCATTTTTGTTGGAATAGCGTCTTGGCCCACCCTGACTTTTAGGGAAAGGGGGACATCCCTAGGTGTGTATAATGGAGGATTTCTAAATGTTTCATCTGAACAATGTCTAAATGAACTATCAGTTTGTACTGATAATTGCCTTTTGGGCTTTTTTCTATGGATCACTCATGGACTATTGAAGGTCTACTAAACCAACTTGCATTCATATGTAACTCTGTCTCATAAGAAGTACTCTGCCAGAAGGGAGGGCCCTTAATGGGAGCAAGTTTAGTCCTGTCTGTGTATTATAAACCGTAAGTATTGTATACCGTCTTATGTATTGTATATATAACGATGTCTGTGTGTTATGTGTTTTTGACCCCCTCGAAAATGAGACTGCACATCTCAAGGGGCTTTCCACAAAATGAAGTAATAAAAGTATGGAGGTCTCCTTGTAGCTACTGAAACCTGAGCTGGAACCTCCTTTCTTTCCTGAACGCCGGACATACTCCTAAAGTGGCTTCTCTAGCTGAAATCGGAGACTCAAAAGGCTGACACGAAGTTTGGTAGCGCCAACTTGGATTGGCTCTTTCCTGGTTCCTTCCCTTTTTTTGCCATTTTGTAATGCATTTTGTTATTAGTATTCTTGATAATATTGTGTATCTGCAGTGGTCACCTAAAAGCGTTTCTGGTGTCAGGTTTTGTGCCTGAATCAAGAGGTCCACAGCCATGTGGTTTGATAATAGTATAATAGTAATAATGCCCTACACTTGTAATGCACTTTATTCATTCTCTCCACATGTGGTGGTGGTAAACAGACATAAATGATTCGACGGATCGTTCCATGCTCATGCTTTCGCTCACTTAGCATGATTCGAAGGACTCTGGCAGCAGTCTCGTATTTTCCCTGTAGCCATTGATCACACACCAGCAAAATTATGAATAAACCAGAGAGGGTTAACTGGTATCAACCCATCGACCTCATTATGGTAAAGTCAAAGACTTGCTAAGGATCACTGTTGAGTGTGTTTGATGTCTTAATATAGACTATAATTAGAGTGTAAAACTGAGATTTCTGAACTTGTGCGCTTCTGGTATCTAAGAATCTAGTGACCAGCAAACATCCTCTTTCACACTTCACTGGTGAGGAGAGAAGATAAATGACATATGTATCATGAAATAAATGTTATATACTTTAATATGGGGATTTTGCCTCAACAATCATTTGTATGTGAAGGAGCGTTCGATTTGACCCAACTCCGGGTCACATTAGCCAAGTAATCAAAGATTGAGCAACAGACAGAGATAAAGACTTACGAGCCCATGAATGCCTATGGGCCTATAGAGATATTTAGCTGTCATAATAACCCTACAGGCCATCTGCATTACAAAGTATCAGTAATTGGTGGTTGTTATTATTAAAGACATGATTCAATGCAAACAGGCCCTCTAATGCAAAATGTTCAACATAATATTACAGCCAATATAATTTTTTTTTAAAACCCACAGAAATATGCCCTTTTTGCCCTTGATTGTACGGCAATTGCTTATTATAGAGTATTTTATCGATAAAATTGCACCATTCACCTGTGTTCATTTGACTCATCACATACTGTATACCGGACAAATACAGCGGTGCGCTGTCTATATTGCAGCAACTGGACAGAGCCACTAATATCGCTTCTATGAATGTCCATGGTAGAAAACTACTATTGTAGCCACAGCTGCCCTGGAGCAGCGAGGTCCCTACTGATCGTTACGTACATGAGGAAACGACGACAGAACTTCAGCTCAGACTTGGGAAGACTTTTTGTATTTTTTTTTTTAAGACTAAATATAATCATCATCAATCAATAAACTTCTTTGTTTTTTGTTTTTTCATATCTGGTTCACCATAGTTTGATATATTGCCTGTTTATATTTGCATAGATAACTAACAGTATTCCATATTAGTTCCCAAAATGGATCCTTACCTCTTGTTGCTTTGGTTACCTCATCGCACAAACTGGCGATGGTCAAACATGAAAGTACACTGGTTGATAAACCAAATTATTTACACTTCAATTTTAGGCTCAAATTTGCATTTATGATGAAAATAAGCTTTCTTACAACATACAGGGAGTCTGTAAATTGAGCCACTTTTTTGTTTATCTGAATAAAACATTCTACACACTTTAGGATTTACATGCATAAAATACTTCTGAGACTTCTACTGTCAGAGAAAAAAAAAAAATATATATATATATATATAAATATATACACACACACACACACACACACGTAAATATATACACACACACACACACACACACACACACACACACACTGTACATTGTAAATATGCACACCAGAGTACTTATTTGCATTTCATTTAACAGTATTTGCATTTCATTTAACTCGGGGATGTCCAAACTTTTTTCACTGAGGGCCACAATTTGAAACTTATACAGAGCGGAGGGCCACAGACAACCCAACAATGAAGTGAATCATTCGAAATTTTGCGTTTGCGTTCCTCTACACCTTTTTAATGAGACTTGGAACGTTAATATTAGGTTGATATAACATCAAAATGCTTGAATTTTTCCAAGTTTACAGTAAAAAGTACTACTTTTTGTTGTTTGGACCAACTTAGCAGGAAGCCAGAGGGCCAACAAAAATTGGTCTGAGGGACGCAATTGGCCCCCGGGCCGTAGTTTGGACATGCCTGATTTAACTTTTCTTTTTGCAATACTAGTGCGTGCCATACGGTTTCTTTGAGTGGCTAGATACTGTTTTCCTCAAAAAAAATTGGTTGTATCCTTTCCCATTTCTGGACATGATTTAATGGACGTATGCTTTCAGCTTATGTTAAATTCCCCCAAAACTGTACAGCTTTTAAGATTGAATGGGTTGCTAAACCTAATGGCTTATCTTACCCCAGTCTCCCCAACGCCTTTATAAAAGACTTTTCATGAACAGGCTGTATGGAAAGAGACCCTGGGAAAAAAAGGGGAAAAATATATCACAAGTCACAACGGAGGACCACAAAATCAACAACATGTCAAAGTGCTCATTATTCACAGAAAAATGCTGAATGTTGGAGAAATTGTGACAGGCAAACCATTACCATGTGTTCTGGTACTGTCCAGTAACTCAGAAATACTGGACAGAAATTTACAAGGCAATGCGGATGATTTTTGACACATTTCAATTTCAGAACTATGTATGTCTATGCCTCAAAACTCCGGCCATGGACACAATTAATGGATACCTAATGGAGTGTACTCCTGGCAACAGGGGAAAAGGCCCTCAAAAAAATGGATGACACAAACTGGCGCAAAACGGAAAATGAAAAAATAAAATAATCTGTTCCTGTTTCTTGTCCAAACCTCTGCATTGGTGACAGGACAGATTTCATGTGCATGAGTTTAAAGCCAATCCATTCTGTCTGTAAACAGGCTCTTAGAGTTGTTTTACAGTTAGAGACACAGTTTGATGTGGCATAATCATTGCTATCAAAAATAGTTTGGCAGCTTCTAAGTTTAGACTGTGCCTGAAGACGTATGCAAATGTTCTTAAGATGTCAACAAAGGTAGCACATCCTTGCTAATGCCGCTAGCATAATTTTTAAAAGTAGTTATTTAAAGCCAATGCTGACATCCGCATCATATCATATCAGTGCATTATTCATTTACGATACAGTATACGTCTTGCAGTGTTAAAATCTTGATAGCAGAACAGAATAACACAATTTTAGCCACTTCAAAGACACAAAACATGGCAGCTCCGGTAAAGTGTTTTTGAAAGATGACATTAATAATTTACATTTCAATTCCGTCGGCTGTCACGTTCCACATTTGGCACATTTTCCACACAACACACGACATCAATCGTGTCAAACCTCAGACGCACTGATGTAAATGTTCTTTTCTGATGTCAGTGACAATTTAGTCAACATAATTATATTTAAGTTTTTCCATAAAAAATAAAAAGATGAACAACAATTTGCCGTATTTTACTTCCTGAGTGGACAAGAGCAGCGGATGTGACATAAGTAGAGGTTCCATAACTGTTACCTAGCAACTGTACTGTAAATAGGCCAAAGCTCGTCTAGCTAATACACCAGTGATTATTGGCCAAATACAAATGTTTTGTTAAATGATTGCTTAGGAAAATGCGCTCCTTACTCGACTACGACTACGACTACGACTACGACTACGACTACGACTACGACTACGACTACTACTACTACTACTACTACTACTACTACTACTACTACTACTACTACTACAAAATTGTCCGTGCATTTTGGATGGAATTCTGTGTATTGATACGGCTGCAGGATGATGGAAAACACTGCTCAATAATAATAGCTGGAACTAGATTTTAATGTTTTTGTTGCACTAACTGGAAATATTTTCTTAATTTTTAGAAGTTCATTAAGATTTGAGCAGTAAACCGTTGAATAATTAACATCTACGACTAATTAATGATACTAACCACTTAAGTGTTTCATTCTGCTTTTTTATTTGTTGCATCACATGGTTGTTTTTTTTTTTTTTTTACAATATTGTCTGTTAAGAAAAGGTTTTTATCGGGATAATCCTGCTTTAGAGTCATTCTGTATTATCGTTCAGTGATATTTTCTGCCACTGTTATTATGACAGGCTTAGCTGTTAATTACTACCATATTGATTATATTGTGATATTTTAATAACATTTTTGCACAATCATTTCAGCTATATTGAAACTAAAATGTGCAAAACAAAATGCGCAGTGTCAGAAAAAAAGCTTAACATGACAAAACCCAGATTCAATCAGAGCTAATTAAGAACTTTAAAGGACAATGATCAACCAAATACACTTTTTTAATAAAAAAATGTTTTAAAAAATCTGTTAGATGACAACCTTGGTGTTTAGGTGTGTGCCTAAATATCGATATACCATGATATTAAATTTGGTGATACAGTATCGATATCGTGGGCTGTTGTATCGATATATGTATCAGCTGTATCATCTTGGATTATGGATCCATGATGGCGCTGCGGAGGGACGCAGTGCACTTTTGTCTGTTGTGGTGCGTAAATCGTGTGTCAGCGTGCTCTTACACCTGTGTAGAGCTCTTAACTATCAGAACCACAACTCCTACGGATCTAGTTCCAGCTCTTTTAGCATCTGCTGCAGAATTAGTCCTTTTGTTGGTCAAAAGAGTGAGACGCCGCAAGCGGGGAAAATGTGCTGGTGCGCTTGTGCAGCCTGTTTTTACATCAACAACGCCTGGTCAATGGATGTGACTGTGGTCGCCAAACACTGCTCTCCTGCTCTGGAATATCTTTTCAAGAACTAGAAACTATTCTACTCTCCATGTGAGTTCGCCTCATTCATTCTGGCCGCTGTTTACATTCCACAGATTGCAAATGTGCAGGAGGGAGCAGCGCACGCTCGCGGACCAAGTTTCGAGTGTGGAGTGGACCTTCCTGGACTCCTTGTGTATTATCGATACTGGGTGATTTTAACAAGGGAAATCTCAGCCATGAACTACCGCAGAGCTTGTTCCGCTCTGACGAAGGCGCAACAAGGAGGAGAGAGCGGCGCGTTTTAAACTCACGAGTGTGACTGGGAAGAGTTTTGATGAGTGAAAGAGCCATTATAATAATCCCGAGCTGCAACTCTCAACACTGCATCTAGCTCCGCCCACCCCAGCCCCGACACGCCACCGCGGACCCCCGCGCTCCCCCACTCAACAACTCTGCTTCCCAGTCACAGTCGTACTTTTAAACAGCCAATGCACATGGAAACAGCACGAGGACCGCGGTTATGTTAGAATAATCTGTTGTGAAACAGAAAGTCCGAGACGCGGAGGCCAAAGTCACACGGAGGCAAAACGCAAAATGCTCAAAACGCTCAAAACGCCAGGACCACCGGTCCCACCCAACATAACGTTTAACAAATGTCTTATTTTAAGTGATGTGACAGAGCCACTGTAACTGTTTAAAGTCTATGACAAGTTAATTAAGTCCTTTATATATATTCTTTATATACAAACAGAACAGTTTGGACTGAAGTGAAATGTTGCTGTTTTGGGGACAAATTTATATGAAATTACGAATAAAATGTGTTATTTTAAGCAGAAATTCCTTATTTTGTATTTGTTTATTACTATGAGCTATAACGTTTATCTAAAAAATGATTTAATATGTGTTTAAATGGTTTACTGAATGTACAAAAAAATTAACCGATTACTCGATTAATCGAAGAAAAGAATCGATAGATTACTCGATTACTAAAATAATCGATAGCTTCAGCCCTACCGGGGACAAACGGAGACTACAGCGCATTTGTGCGCTTTGCTGAGAAGGTGATCGGTACCGCCAGTCTCCAGGACTCTGGGACGAGCAGGTCTGATTACAGCTGACCCTTCTCACCCCGGACATGGACTATTTGAACCACTCCCCTCAGGCAGGAGTCTAACTGTCCATCCGGACCAGTAAAATATCATGATATATCGTTGAATATCATGAGAAATATATTGATTATTCGCATGTATGGCAAAATCATGATATTGTCGTATCATGAGCTGTGTATCGCATCGAATCGTGAGGGACCCTGTGATTACCAGACCTCTTGGTGTGATTGTGATACATTTAGTTTGTTGCAATATTGATTATAGCATCAGCCAATATTGCAGTATGAATACCTTTGTGATATATTGATAACATACTGTTGATAGGATTTCTTCATTTCCAACTTTCTTTGTTTTACTTTTCATCACAAAAACCCTTAGCCTGATGTAAAAGTATGTAAAATATTTACTATATCTTAACAAACTAAATCATAATTAGAAAGGTTTTCATGTTCTTTCATTAGCGGGTCATGAGGCTTCTGAATCAGTACATGGGCTTTTAAATTATAATACATTCAATCAGAATTCCAGACGCAGCTGCAATGTTCCCTTTAATATGTTTAACCTTGAATCTTTACAATGGCAATACTGAGGCAATTTCATTACGCTCTGCAAAGGACATCCCACCTGACAATTGATACATGAAAACGCATCTTGTGATTAGATGTCAGGAGACCCTTTTTGAAGCTTTTGAAGATCCGTCCTTCCCATTGCCCTTGCTCTTCAAGTCGTGCACTCAATGGAATAAACGACTAAACTGCTCTGGAAGTTTGATAATTACACAAACTATGTATTTAGAGTCTTTAAGGTCAGGCTTTTGTCAATGCAAAGAATGCTAATGTACAAGACTATTGCTGTCAGCTCTTTTCCCTGCTGCATTTAAATGGCTGTTTAGTTCGGTCCTCGCCGCTGATGCAGTTATACCAAGGTCAAAATACTGTACGCGAATTAGATTTATTCAAATTTGTGCGTTTATGCATCAAACTGGAGGTAAAAGTCATCTGGCGTTTACACAACACCTCACCTACACACCACTTAAGAGCGGTGAGTGTGTCCATGCCAATACAGCACAAATGTCTGCCATCTGTAGGAGGCGACGGGGAGGTGTGTGGGTCAGCGGTAGCGGGGTGAACCAGGGAGATGAAAGCGGTGCACTCTGTGGATACAAACATGAAGAAGAGGAGGTTGTCTGAGTTTGTGCGCATGCGGATGTCAGCTACACTAAATATTGGATTCCATTTAGAGCTGTCAAACTCATGTGATTAATCCTAAACATTGGATGTATATATAATGAATTAACGCAATATCTGATTAGAGCATTTGTGCTCTTTTAGATTACGCAGGAGCTGTTCCTGAAGAGAAGGAAGGTGCTACAGGAGCAGAACTGATGTACATAAAATCCATCCGTATGTAGACGAGCTCAGATCACTCACACCCGCAAGTGACCAATGAAGGGCCTTATACCCCACAAAACCATGTGTTTGATCATGTATATTTACTTGAAACATGTGACCACACAGATTTATCAAGAAATAAACTTAAATTAGAGCAATTAGGACTAAAATAGTCAAATGTGTTTAAATGTATTACATTCTTAAATCGATACTTCAAATTAGAATGTTTCATCGATAACGGGGAACATTACATTCAGTGACACAGAATGCGCGCTCTCCAAGCTCTGTTGTGGGATTGAATGGCCGTAACCTGCTCAGACAGCTGTGCGTGATGAGAAGGTCGGACCACGGATCGAGTTATGAAAGGTGGACGCGGTTTTGTCCCTGAACATGTACACCTTTTTATTTATTGCATTAGGCACATCTAAATTCATGCCCTCAGGACTCATTTTTCCGTGTATGAGTCGCATGGTAATAAAACGCATATCATTTTACAGCTTAACAGAGAAAGTGACTCTGAAGTCATTGTGGGCGGAGGCAAAGGAAAGACTCAGTTGTATTTAAAACGCATTAATTCTCAGGTGCAGATGTCACCAGTTTAGTGCTTTCGTGAACTTTTTTCCTTCGTCCATTTCATTACGTTGCATGTATTTGAATGCTCAGTATGGAATATTTTTAAAATACGGTGCAGGTTGGGAAAATAGATGCCATGGCGTGGTGCAGGACGGGCTGCTGCAGCTCAGAGAACTAAACACCCAAAACACACAGACTGTTCATGTGGCCTAGTGACAAAGATGCAGTTGTTTTTAGCACACTGATTTTAACATCATTTGAACCAAATGTTGTAATGACATTTCTTTTTATGATTGTCCTGGTCTATAGTGCTTCTTTAGACCTAGTTCTGATTTAGACCTATTCTAGACTAAGCCTGGTCCAATACCTGCTTTAGTCCTGATTTATAGCTTATCCTTGTTTTTTCCTGGTAGTTATGGTTTGTTTAGTCTTGGTTAAAACCTGATCTTGTCCTCTGTCTGCTTTGCACTAGTCAAGTCAGGTTTCTGGTAAACACTGGGTTTGTTTTGTATGGGTTTTAGTACTGTAGTCCTGTTTTTAGTAATATGACAGAGGAATGTTATATAAAATGTATTTCTCTGAAAGTAAAATAAGTCAATTGCTGTTGTTGAACTGTGCCATTGTATGGACTGTGAGTTGTTTGTGGATCTTAAATCATAAAACAGAAAATGATGATGCAATTTCAGACCTTAGACTAATACAAGTTTGAGACCCAAATGAGTTCTTAAGATGATCCAAAAGAACCAAAACATCCTCTACAAGTTACCAGCCATTATCATCCATCTATTTGTGAGTTTCCTGTTTATAGCTGATATTTTGAGGACTAGCCCTTTCAAAGATGTGTCTTTGGAATTGTCCATTGCTATGGCAACAATGTTAGATTTACATCAATCAAACCCATGGATACAAATGCTTCTGTCAGTCTAAATAGGATTTTCCGACAGCAACATTGCCATACGGGTCAGCCTCAGGGAGAGAAGGTCAAGAGTTTGCTCCCCAGACACAATGTGGAGTTTGCATGTTCTACCTGTGTCTATCTTGTTTAAATACAAGTACAAGAATAAAGCAACTAGGGCAGTGCAATTCATCAAATATTAACTGAGATTCAGTAATTTCCTACCGTCAATAATCATCAACTTTGGCAATGCAGACTTTGGCAAAGTCTGCATTTTTATGTTCAAGGAATTGAAATCCATTTTAATCAGTATTTGAAGAGACACAATACAAATCAACTTAAAGATTGGAATTAGTCAATATGAGGAAAACAACTTGTGATTCATATTTTTTGCCCAGCCTCAATTTAAACTTCCACATCAATAAATCACAACAGCAATGAAAACTGATTTCCACATCCACCAGCACATCCATTTCTCAGTTTATTCCTGCAACAGTTTGATGCTTTAGGGCACAGTTCCAAGCCGTGACTTCCATTGTTTTCCTCTAGAGGACAGTAGAGCCACAAACAATCTCAACCGTACGTTACTGAGCCAGAGGGGCTGAAATCCAGTGACTCTTCGCAGATGGCACATTTACCAACATTAGCTTTGTCCAAGAGCAAGCCTGTGGCATTCCCCATATTTATTTCTAACAATCACCCGCTGCTGCAGAGACGATGAGCCACCAGCGCACAGGCTAATACCACCAGCGAGAGCCACGCTGCAGCAGTGTAAGCCGATCAAAAGGAGCCGGGGGACAACAAGGCGCCAGAATGAGTCATCCTCACAGCAGTCGTGTCAATGGCCTCCCACGGCAGTCTCCTCCAGAGGCTGGATGTCTATGCTGCACTAGGAGTCTGCACGACAGGGGGGTGAGGGTGCAACTCCAAGTGTGTTTGCAAGCAAGGAAAACATGTTTAATATCATTATCCTTGTCCGCCTTTGCAAAGTGGAGTGAGCAGCCAAAATATGAGAGCGGAAAATCAAAAGGATGCAAGTGACTTTTGAGGTAAAGAGTTATATCAAATGAAAACGTGTGACAAAAGTGACAACAAATATTCATAACAAAATTCATCCAAGTTAAGCAGGTAAAGCAAAAGCATTAATTTGGGTCAAAATGAGACCACTGTGTTGTCTGCATCTTATCATGCGATAGTGTTTTATTATGTTTGTTGGCTTTACTGTGACAGCAAACCTCGCTCTGGCCTCTGAAACTGGTGAAAAGCACTTATAAACTCATTGTGGTGAATAATTAGCATCCTCAATAATACATGTGGACTGCTGCAAAGTGCTTGAAATGAACTAGTTGTTTTTCACATGTTTAAAGACTATAAAAATCAGGTACAGCACCTTTTTAAAAGATAATTCCTTAAAAGAAAATACATTTCATTTGAAAAAGAAAATAGTTGTTATTGTTAAAAATACCTCTAAAACCATGCATTCTTATTGTGAGCCGGACCTCTTCTCAGATTAGACTGTATCTGGTAGTAGTTTACTTCAGTAGTTTACTCTAACATGTACTTAGCACTTATTTAATATACAGTCTGGCTTTTGTTAACTTCATCACTTAATTCCGGGTTACTACCTTTGAAAGCTACAGACTGCTGACCAGAAGAACCTCACAAAAGCTATACATCTAAAGGCCAATTCATGTTTTTTTCTCGCCCAGGGCTCAGGGAAATAAATGATGTCATTTTCTTCCTGGCAGCTCAGATTTGGCAGTTCGTGCGGCTTGTTCTCGACGCATTAGCTGCGCAGAACCTTTACAACAGGGCTGTCCGAGAACAGTAGCAGTTGTCAGTAGGTTCAACATGTCAAACAGATGTAGCTTGGGATCCCCTGGGTAAATTATTCGTTTAAAATTGTTGATCAAGCATACTTTGTACTCTGTTATCCATTTATCAAGTGGTGTACACCTATCAATTTTTTATTTTTATTTTTTCAAATAAAAAAACTAGACTAAAAGAAAAGCTCTTTTTAAAGGACTGAAAAGCAGGTTTGTGGAAATGCAAGCCCTTTCACAGTAAGGTCACATTTTGTCTGAATTGTACATGGCCTGCTTGTTTCCATGGAAATGTTTTTCTTTTGGCTATACTATCCCACCGTGTGATGTTCTTAAGTATGGTTTTAACTTTATATTGTGGCTTTATAGGTGCTGTACCAGATTTTTACAGTCTTTAAAACATGAAAAACAGAAATGGTTACTTTTTCATAGTTTGCAGTACAAATGCATTTCCCACTTACCTTTAAGAGTGAGTATAAGGCCCATTTAAAATATGCCTACATTACCAAAATAAAGTTGTAACCTTTTTACATTAAATTCGTAATTTTATGAGAAAAAAGTCATCGCTGGCTCCTACGAGAATAAAGTTGTAATATTACGAGAATAAAGTTGTAATATTATGAGAATAAAGTAGTAATATTACGAGAATAAAGTAGTCATATTACGAGAATAAAGTAGTCATATTAAGAGAATAAAGTAGTCATATTAAGAGAATAAAGTAGTCATATTAAGAGAATAAAGTATCAATTAAGAGTCATATAAGAGAATAAAGAATAAAAAGTCAGTTATTAAGAGAATAAAGTAATCATATTAAGAGAATAAAGTAGTCATATTATGAGAATAAAGTAGAAGTACACGGAATTAAAGTTGTATTGAAAAAAATGTAGGGACCAACAAAGGAACCAAATGGTGCCTCGACAAGTTAAAATTGAACATAAATGCCCCAAATAGATGTCAAACTTTATAATGCTGTCACAAACTATTATTTCCTCCGTGGAGTGATCCCATTTCCATGGTAAATGCCCTGCGCACAGAGCACTCTTTGGCAGGACACTGACCACACTCAGCTGCAGGTGAAGGAGTCTCAGCGTGATTTTCACCAATAATCTGCTCCCACGACTCTTCAGGCGCTCGACCCTTCTAAACTATGTATTAAATCACTGTTCATAGGGCTGTTGTTGGATAGATTTTACAATGTAGCTCTTGTTTACAGGCTTGTGGAGTTGTGCACAATCACGGCAGTGACGGTTCCTGGAACATCTACAGGATGCGGGGTGGACGTAGTGCTCCAGACCCTGCACTGTGGCCCTGAGTCTAGTGCGGACAGTATGTGCTGGTATGTTCTGCAGAATTCTGGATCAGGGACTAAAACCAGTTTCAGCTCTGTGTATTGGACTAGTTTATAATCTTTGGTGACATTTCCAGCAGGGCAGCACACAGATAGAGGATGCTCTTCAGTCCTCCAAAGTGCAACGCAATAACTTAATTTGTGTTTTTTTTTTCTTTGCAAATCAAAGCACCCTCACAGTTAATCTATGTGTAAAATAAAAAGGCTGCTGCGGTGTACCGTGGCGTTGTGCGTGGATCTTGCGGTGCGTGCTGTTGGAGCTGCACTGAAGCCATATGGCCATGTGTAGGACTTGCGTGTTGTGATTATAGTCTCCTCTCATATTAATGTTCAGCCCGGGCTTCATGAGTGTGTTGGCTGTGACTGTGAGTGGTGGACCGGGTTGTATGGATATGTGTGGAACATCATGTAGGCTGTGTTGTACTCAGTGTACATGTTACTGTCATGCAACTGCTGTTGTGATTTTGGGCGTTAAAAAAAATGCATTTGAATAGAATTTAATTGAATAACCTAACATGATCCAACCGTACGGCAGGTGACTGAGAGAAATAAAATGGAATAATTCAACATGGACTCTTTTTGGTCACACTGGCCATTTGTGCTTTGGGTGAATAAACCAAAATTTTAAAGATAAACATTAAAATGATTGTCGCATCCCCCCAAACATGTATTGCCACCCTCCACTATAGTCTATCCATGCACTGGTGTTAATGGAATACCGAGAGGAATGCCAGAAAGTTTCGAATTTGCGCGTAACAGATTCCCAGTGCGCACGTCTCCACAAGCCCGTAACGAGCCACTATGCGGTAAAAGTTATTCACAATAAACACTTCTGAGAACGGTGATTGTGTGGAAAGTGCACATGTTTAGAATAGTAGATATCAGGGGAAACCATAAGTTGAAGTGCTTTTGCTATACTCTCGGTATAGGTGCCCCTAAAGCTCTTTTAGACGCTTAGTTCTTCTGAGTAATACTATTAACCATTCCTCTCCACCAGGTAGAGGGCCACAAGGACGCACAAATCTGTACATCTTCCAGGCTGATTCCCTCCAGAGATGAGAAAATGGAAAAGCTAAGAGGACACGTCTGACTAGACGCTGCTACCAGGAGAGGGATGACTTTAGCTCCCTGGAGGCTCTGAGTGGAGGCCTGGGCTAAACACAGAGATTGTAGAAGTGGGAAAGCAGTAATTTACAATCTGAGAGAGGGCTACAGAAAGATCCACTGTGGCTTAAGTAAAGATATGTGAAAGCAGTGGGTAACAAGACATAGTATAAGGGATTCATTAATGCTGAGAGGAGTAGCATTCAGGTCCCTCTATTCTAATCTTTACGAAAAGAATTGCTTTTAGAGCAGCCTTTCTCCCTCACACAAAATAACCTGTAATTTCCCCTCTGCATATTGACATTTTACAGTTATAAGATGTAGCCTTCAATCCCATTTGCCTATTTGTCACAAATGGCTGATTTCGTAGCACACTGGGAAAAAGTGGATTC
>BJKM01001641.1:0-21607 GCA_015082035.1 Chaenogobius annularis | reverse complement strand
TAGTAGTAGTTGGGGCGACAGTTGTGGTGGTTTGGGCTGCCACTGTAGTGGTAGTTGGAACTATAGTAGTGGTGTTGGGGCTGCGTAGTTAGTTGGGGCTGCATAGTGGTAGTTGGGGCTGCAGTAGTGGTAGTTGGGCTACAGTAGTAGTAAGTTGGGGCTACAGTAGTAGTAGTCAGGGGGTTGCAGTTGTCTGTTTCACAGCAGGTTGGAGTTCCTTGGATGGAGCGATGCTTGTTAAAAGAGGAGAGCTGGATAAATAGGCAGCAGCCTGACACAGATTATCAGAGGCACAGCCGTGAGCTGGGACTGGCGTTGGAGGATCCCCGAGGTATCACTGCAAACAACACACTGTTAGTACAAAGAGCTGTGCCTGCAGTGTTCCATTTCTGAGCCCAACACACATTCAAGGATTTTGTTCAAAGTTAGCTATTCTGGACTTTGCTCTCCACCCACTTGACAATGTACTGATCAGCTGCAAGATTTCATCAACCAATCATAGTTACTGCTGCACTGCTCCACTGAGAGACACAGGAAGTAATTCATGGTTTCTTCATCAATCTGCTGATTTCAAAGCCTTAAATTCAGATTTCATGCTGACTTTGTGCCATAAAATCGACTTTGTAAAGTAAAAGTTTTAAATTAAGTCTTATATATTATTCTGTTAATACAGGGGGTTTAGCTTTAAAAGGATGGATGTTATGACTGTGTCACTATGAGAGCGTGCTTGCAGGAGACCAGCTCTGCATACACTCTCTGCGCTATGTTTGGAACTCACTTGTGGATGCAAAGCATTTTGCCTCTTGAGTGTTACATCTTAATTCTGTGCTGCATGAACTTGGCGAGGGTCACAGCTGAAGCACTGCAGTGAGCCGTCAGCAGGGGGCGTTGGAGCTGAGACAGGAGAGACAAGTATCTATCAAACACAAGTCTGGACAACACTATAAAAACATGCTGGTCCCTTAAACGGTCACTCACTGGAAGCGTCGGCAGAGTTACAGTTGTCTCCACTGCAGCATTCAGCTCTGGCTAAAATATGAGAAGAACCCACATCCAGAGAAAAGTCATGGATCCCTGGAGATGGACAGATATCACGGCTGAACAGCCCTTTATTTTGATTGACACACCGCTGCTTGTGGTCGTGTGACACATCCAAAATATACTCATATTAACAGTCATTATTTGTGCGTGTAGAAATTGCTTCTGAGATGCAACATTTTAAGTTTGTCTTTGAGTGATTGTCATTTGTAAGACTACGTACCTAAAATGTATGGCAGCAGACACGGTATGCAGTTTCTCATTGGTAAGGTAGTAGTACTAATGCTCAGATGTACAGCTGCGTGTAGTGCTGCAGTCGTAGTACAGTGGTAGTAAAACAAGACAGTGCTAGTTGGGTGCTAAAGTAGTCGGCCTAGTAGTTGGGGCTGCTGGAGTAGTGGCAGTTGGGGCTGCTTGTAGTTGGGGCTACAGTAGTAGTAGTAGTTAGGGGTTAGTAGTTTGCTGTTTCACAGCAGGTTGGAGTTCCTTGGATGGAGCGATGCTTGTTAAAAGAGGAGAGCCTGGATAAATAGGCAGCAGCCTGACACAGATTATCAGAGGCAAGCCGTGAGCTGGGACTGCGTTGGAGGATCCCCGAGGTATCACTGCAAACAACACACTGTTAGTACAGAGAGCTGTGCCTGCAGTGTTCCAGTTCTGAGCCCAACACACATTCAAGGATTTTGTTCAAAGTTAGTTATTCTGGACGTTGCCCTCCACCCACTTCACAATGTACTGATCAGCCATAAGATCTTTCACCAATAGACTGTTACTGCTGCACTGCTCCATCAATCTGCTGAATTCTGAGCTTTATTCAGATTTTATGCTGAATTTGGAGCCATAAAATCCGCTTTGTCAAGTCATATTGCCAAGTTAAATTTATATATTAATCTGTTTATACAGGGGGTTTATCTTATAAAAGGATGGATTTATGACTGTGTCACTATGAGAGCGTGCTTGCAGGTGTCCAGCTCTACATACACTCTCTGCGCTATGTTTGGAACTCACTTGTGGATGCAAAGCATTTTGCCTCTTGAGTGTTACATCTTAATTCTGTGCTGCATGAACCTTGGCGAGGGTCACAGCTGAAGCACTGCAGGGAGCCGTCAGCAGGGGGCGTCGGAGCTGACACAGGAGAGACAAATATCTATCAACAAAGTCTGGACAACACTATAAAAACTATGCTGGTCCTTAAACGGTCACTCACTGGAAGCGTCGGCAGAGTTACAGTTGTCTCCACTGCAGCATTCAGCTCTGGCTAAAATATGAGAAGAACCACATCCAGAGAAAAGTCATGGATCCCTGGAGATGGACAGATACTCACGGCTGAACAGCCCTTTATTTTTTTGAGTGGACACACCGCTGCTTGTGGTCGCTGTGAACACATCCAAAATATACTCATAATTACAGTCATTATTTGTGCGTGTAGAAAATTGCTTCTGAGATGCAAACATTTAAGTTTGTCTTTGAGTACGTACCTAAAATGATGGCAGAGACACAGAGCATTTCTCCATTGGTACAGGTAAGACTAACTGTCGATGCACAGCTCGTGTCCGTGGAGTCTGTACAAGTAACACAGACAGTGTAGTTGGGGCTAAAGTAGTGGTAGTTGCGGCTTTAGCGGTGCAGTAAGAATGGTGTTGCGGCAGTAGTGGTAGTTGGGGCTGCAGTAGTGGTAGTTGGGGCTGCAGTAGTGGTAGTTTAGTGCTGCAGTGCGTAGCTGCAGTTAGTTGGTGGGTAGTGCAGTTAGCATTAGTAGTAGTTGGGCTGGTAGTGGGAGTTGGTGCTTGGTTGTAGGACTTGCTGGGGCCAGTCGTGGTAGTTGGGGCTGCAGTCGTGGTAGTGTGGGGTGCAGTAGTTGGGGCTGCAGTAGTTGGGGCTGCAGTAGTAGTTGGGGCTGCAGTAGTTGTAGTTGGGGCAGCAGTAGTTGTTGTTGAGGCTACAGTAGTGGTAGTAGTGGCTCCTGCAGTAATAGTAGTTGGGGCTACTGTTAGTTGGGGCTACAGTAGTAGTAGTCAGGGGGTTGCAGTTGTCCGTTTCACAGCAAGTTGGAGTTCCTTGGATGGAGCCGATGCTTGTTAAAAGAGGAGAGCTGGATAAATAGGCAGCAGCCTGACACAGATTATCAGAGGCACAGCCGTGAGCTGGGACTGCGTTGGAGGATCCCCGAGGTATCACTGCAAAAATACACACTGTTAGTACAAGAGCTGTGCCTGCAGTATTCCAGTTCTGAGCCCAACACACATTCAAGGATTTTGTTCAAAGTTAGCTATTCTGGACTTTGCCCTCCACCCGCTTCACAATGTACTGATCAGCCACAAGATCTTTCACCAATAGACTGTTACTGCTGCACTGCTTCACTTAGAGACACCAGGAAGTAATTCCTGTAGTCGCCATCAATCTGCTGTATTCGTAGCCTTAATTCAGATTTTATGCTGAATTTAGAACCTTAAATCCGCTTTGTGAAGTCATATTGACAAGTTAAAAGTTAAATATTATTCTGTTTTTACAGGGGTTTAGCTTTAAAAAGGATGGATTTATGATGGTGACAGTGTTTGAGCCGTGCTTGCAGGTGTCCAGCTCTACATACACTCTATGTTTGGAACTCACTTGTCGATGCAAAGCATTTTGCCTCTTGAGTGTTACATCTTAATTCTGTGCTGCATGAACCTTGGCGAGGGTCACAGCTGAAGCACTGCAGGGAGCCGTCAGCAGGGGGCGTCGGAGCTGACACAGGAGAGACACGTATCTATCAAACACAAGTCTGGACAACACTATAAAAACATGCTGGTCCCTTAAACGGTCACTCACTGGAAGCGTCGCAGAGTTACAGTTGTCTCCACTGCAGCATTCAGCTCTGGCTAAAATATGAGAAGAACCCACATCAGAGAAAAGTCATCGGATCCCTGGAGATGGACAGATACTCACGGCTGAACAGCCCTTTATTTTTTGAGTGGACACACCGCTGCTTGTGGTCGCTGTGAACACATCCAAAATATACTCATAATTACAGTCATTATTTGTGCGTGTAGAAAATTGCTTCTGAGATGCAAAGATTTAAGTTTGTCTTTGAGTACGTACCTAAAATGATGGCAGAGACACAGAGCATTTCTCCATTGTACAGTTACGACTAACTGTCGATGCACAGCTCGTGTCCGTGGAGTCTGTACAAGTAACACAAGACAGTGCCCGCCAGCTGCAAGAGACAAGTCCAGGTTAATCCCAGTTTAAAGTAGAACCATACCAGGACTGAACAACAGAAACCTGAAAAATAATGTGAAATGCCAAACAGTCGGACTCTTCAGCCATACAAAATGTCCCAATTTGAAACCATCGTTTCATTATTATGTTTCCAAATGACTCGCTCGTGCCATTTAAAATGTCAAAATACATGACCGCAATGACGGGCCTTTTTTGTCGTGGACTTATGAAACTTGGTACAACAAAACCTCATGTCAGGACAAATAAAAAATAATGTGGGTGGACCCCAACTTTTAAAAATTTTCACACCTCATACTTTATTTTTTACACTTTGGATTTTCATTTCAAATTGCTAGAATTAGAGATAATTCTTTAGATTTTTGATACAATTCCAAAAGTGGGCGTGACAAGCTCTTTAACAAAAATTTAACTTTTTTAAGTGTTAAAACTTTTGGCGTGAGATGTCATATTTCCAGGCACGAATTTACGTCTTGTGCAAAATAATTAGCTGAACACTATGATGTACAATATATATAGCTATATTTTACAAAGGCTCTACAGCACCCCCTTGAACCTTTGAATTAAGTCCAAAAACGTTACATGTTAATGTACTTGTACAATATGTATAATTGTGACTACAGCTGAATCTTTTTCTTCTACGTATAATGTAGTAAATCAATTCAATGATTTTTTTTTTTTAAATGCACCAGTTTTTGTGTAACATGTAAAGGTCCAGAGATTTGGAATGATATAGACAGCACTCTAAAACAATCTTTCTCCCAAGTCATATAAAAAAAAAAGAAAACATAACAAAACAGAGAAAAACAAAAATGTGTTTAAACCAGGTTTACCCAGAATTTTAGATGGGTCATATTTTACCTGAGTTCATGGACAGAGCCAGAGTCAAGACCAGCAACAGCAGCTTCAGTTCAGTCTTCATGTTTTCTTTTGGTGTTCCGTTTACCTGTCTTCACCTGTCTAATGCACCTGTCTAATGCACCTGTCTAACTGCACCTGAATCTGTCGAGGGAAATGCTCTGAACTCCTTTTATACGCCACATGTCATTTGGAGGAACACGTCACACCCAAGAATAACAGCTGCTGTGTCATAAGCTCCAAAAATGGTTTTTACAAAAAATTGATCGCTATAAAAATATATCACACACGATATATATATACTATATATAATATATATACGTGTGTGTATATATAATATATATAATATATAAATATATTATATAATATACACATATATATACGTGTGTGTGTATATATATATATATATATACATATACGTGTGTATTATATATATATTATATGCCACACACACACACACACATCATTAATATATATATATATATATATACATATATACATAATAATATACTATATATATATATATATATATATATATATATATATATATATATATAACACACAAACAATACTATATATATATATATATATATATATATAATATATATATATAATATAACATATATTAATACATAATATATATATCATAATATAATAATATATATATATATATTATATATATATCATAATATATATATATATATATATATATATACATATAATAATATATTATTATATATATAACTATATATAATATAATATATATATAATATATATTACATTATACATATACATATATATATATATATGTATATGTATATATACATATACTACATATATATATATATATATATATATATATATATATATATATATATATAATTATATACTATATATATATATATAATAATATATATATATATATGTATATTATATAATATATATATACTAATATATATATATATATATATATATATATATATATATATATGTATATATACATATACATACATACATTTGAGGACCCTAAATCCCACTGTCACGTTCCGAAGAGGAAGTAGAGACTGGGGACTCGGAGGCTGACTCATCCATCACCCAAGCGAAGTCATGAGGTTGTTGGCAAACTCCTCGGTGGCAGAGCTCCGGGGTGGATGAGATACGCCCCGAGTACCTAAAGTCTCTGGATGTTGCAGGATGTCTTGGTTGACACGTCTTGCACATCGCGTGGGGGTCAGGGACAGACTGGGTGGTGGTCCCTCTGTTCAAGAAGGGGACCGAAGGGTGTGTTCCAATTATAGAGGATCACACTCCTCAGCTCCTGGTAAGGTCTATTCCAGGGTACTGGAGAGGAGAATCCGCCGATAGTCGAACCTCGGATTCGGAGGAGCAGAGTGGTTTTCGTCCTGGCCGTGGAACACTGGACCAGCTCTATACTCTCCATCGGGTGCTCCGGGTTCATGGGAGTTTGGCCAACCTGTCCAGCCAACCTGTCCAGATGTGCTTTGTGGATCTGGAGAAGGCTTTCGACCGTGTCCCACGGGGTGCCCTTTGGGGTGCTGCGGGAGTACGGGGTCCGGGGCCCTTTGCTCAGGCTGTCCAGTCCCTGTATAACCGGAGCAGAGCTGTGTCGCATTGCCGGCAGTAAGTCAGACCTGTTCCCAGTGTGTGTTGGGCTCCGCCAGGGCTGCCCTTTGTCACCGGTTTCTGTTCATTGTTTTTATGGACAGAATTTCTAGGCGCAGTCAGGGGTCGGAGGGGGTCCGATTTGGGGAACAGGATCTCATCTCTGCTGTTTGCAGATGATGTTGTCCTGATGGCTCCATTCAAACCTGGACCTGCAACATGCACTGGACGGTTTGCAGCCGAGTGTGAAGCAGCTGGGATGAGAATCAGCACCTCCAAATCCGAGGCCATGGTTCTCAACCGGAAAAAGGTGGCTTGCCCTCTCCAGGTGGGTGGGGAGTCCATGCCCCAAGTGGAGGAGTTCAAGTATCTCGGGGTCTTGTTCACGAGTGAGGGAAGAATGGAGCGTGAGATTGACAGGCGGATCGGATTGCAGCGTCCGCAGTGATGCGGTCGCTGCATCGGACCGTTGTGGTAAAGAAGGAGCTGAGTCGAAAGACAAAGCTCTCGATTTACCGCTCAAACTTCGTTCCTGCCCTCACCTATGGTCATGAGCTTTGGGTAGTGACCGAAAGGACAAGATCGCGGATACAAGCGGTCGAAATGAGTTTCCTCCGCAGGGTGGCTGGGCGCTCCCTTAGAGATAGGGTGAGGAGCTCAGTCACACGGGAGGAGCTCGGAGTAGAGCCGCTGCCCCTCCAAGTTGAGAGGAGCCAGCTGAGGTGGCTCGGGCATCTGTTCCGGATGCCTCCTGGGCGCCTCCCTAGGGAGGTGTTTCGGGCATGTCCCCCGGGAGGAGGCCCCGGGGAAGACCCAGGACACGCTGGAGGGACTATGTCTCTCGGCTGGCCTGGGAACGCCTCGGGATCCTCCCGGAGGAGTTGGAGGGGATAAGGAAGTCTGGGAGTCCCTGCTTAGACTGCTGCCCCCGCGACCCGGCCCCAGATAAAGCGGAAGAAGATGGATGGATGGATATATATATTATATATATATAGGACTGGTTTTCTTTTCCTTCTCAGCAGGTAAGATGAAGGTTTTAGATCGGATCTCGACAACGTGAGGATGAGAACCAACTGCGATCTCGATTTATTTCACCATAACCAGTTTAACCCTTTTTATTGTGATGCCTACTTTAGAGTTGTACTTTAAATGTGTTTCTATTTAAATACATTGTGCACTTACTTGGGACTACGGATTACAAATAGCCTTTAGGCAAATTCTGGCATAGTTACAGAAATGTTTATTAATATGCACCGTCCCTGAAATAAATAAATGAATACTTAAATGCGGGTCTTTATCGGTTGGACATTTATCAAGCTCTCACCCAAAACTGTTTCTAGGTAACAATTAAATTAAACAAAACCCAAATGGAATCTACTTGAGTACTTCTGTGTCCAGCCCAGTGTCATATGTTCTTTAATGTTTGTGACTCATCCTCCATCCATCCTGATATTTATTTTACATCATGAACTGTAAAACCACTCTCCCTGACCAAGTGGTCTTTCACCAACCCCCTGAACAATGATAAAACACATCCATTTAAAGTACACCATGAGGTCAAAGATTAACATCTTTCCTCAAAGAAGAGATGTGACCTGACTTTTTTGGAAATCAAACCCCAAAAAGATGCTGGATAGACTGTGTCTCCCTCTCCACCAAGAGACTCTGTGCAGAAGAGCTGACTCCTGTCTTCACAGATATCTATAACACCTCCCTGGAGTCATGCCATGTCCCAGCCTGCTTCAGTGCAGGCTTCAGGCGCTGATGCCTGTTGTCATGAAGTCCTTCACCTCCTCCGTGCTGGACCCCCTGGAGTTCGCCTACAAAGCCAACAGGTCTGTAGATGACGACATCCACCTGGCACTCCATTTCATCCTGCAGCATCTGGACTCTCTGGGAACCTACACCAGGATCCTGCAGCAACACCATCCTCCCGCTCTGCCTCCAGGACAAGTTCTCCCTGCAGGTGGATCACTGACTTCGTGATGTACCAGAGGCAGTGCTTGTTGCTGGGACTGCAGACTAGGACACACTCAACATCTGAACAGGATCACCGCAGGGCTGTGTACTGTCTTTTCTGCTTTTCTTCCTGTATACATACTGCTGCGACTCCAGCCACAACACTGTTAAACTGATCAAGTTTGCGTGTTGGAGAAATTTTACACCAGAGGACGCTCTCTGAGCATTCCTGGCAAGGGGTTAAAGGTAGCGCCAATTTTACCAGGTGAACTTGGAATATTTCCAACCGATTTGACCGCAGCTCAAGAGACCTGACTGAGCTAGGAAATCCACTACACACCTTTTTCAATAAATGGATTGGCATATCCGCCGGACCTTTAAGCATTTTTCACTTTTTATTCTTATAACATTATTCACAGTAAGCGTACATCTGACTCAAATGGACCAGAACACTGCACATGACACAACCCTCATCGGGTTCACCTTGGTCTGGGATGAGTCTGTCTACAGGATGTAGGCAGACTGGTGTCCTGGTGCAGCGGTAACAACGCACAAAAGACAGTGACGATGATCGTGGACTTCAGGAAAGTCGCAGCCTCCCAGCCCCTCCTTGCCCTGACAAGCTCTTCCAACATCACCATGGACACCTTCGCTTTCCTCGACACCACCATCACTCGGACCTAGAGGTAAGATCTTAAGCCCGAGCCCGAGCCTGAACCCGAGGTCTAAAATGACAAAATATATGTTTATAAAAATGTATACTAAAACGATGTGTGGATACTAAACTAAGGAATCCTTGTTATAAATAAATAATTTGGTTAAAACAGAGAAGGGGCTGTAAGGTAATTGCTGTATAACTACTACTAAACAGGAAGCGCAGAGCCTGGGCATGCTTTGCGCACGTGACGTGAATGTAGTCCGCGTCTCTTTAGTTTAGGTCTCCCCCGATATGGAGCAGCAAGAAGTCAAGGATAAACCTAAGACAGGGGAACTGAAAAGGCAAACACGCACCGCCGTGGGTGCAGTGGGCTGCAGTATTTCTCCGCGTAATGAAGCGAGTGCGCGTCAAGATCTCTTTCACTCTCTGTATCTGGCCTCTTATTCTGTGTTCCAGCGTTATTTCGTTGTGCAAATGCATTTATCATGATCATAAAAATATGTAGATTATTTTAACCTTAAGAAATCTTGCGTTTTTTTCTGCCAAAAATACTATGGGATAAATTGAAATTTCGGGTTTGCTTCGAGCTCGGGCATGCAAATCAAGTTAATTGGTCGGGCTCGGGCCGGGTTGGGCTTTAATGCCTGCGGGCCTGGGTCGGGTCTTACCTCTACTCAGACCTCAAGTGGGAGCCCACTATCAACATCTCTCTCAAGAAGGCCCAGCAGAGGATGTACTTCCTGCGGCAGCTGAGGAAAGCCAAGCTGCCAGTGCAGATGATGGTGCAGTTCTACACGGCCATCATTGAGTCCATCCTCACCTCCTCCATCACCGTGTGGTACGCTGGAGCCACAGCCAGGGACAAACAGAGACTACAGCGAATTGTGCGTTCTGCTGAGAAGGTGATCGGCTGCAGACTTCCATCTCTGCAGGACCTGTACGTCTCCAGGGCTCTGGGACGAGCAGGTCGGATCACAGCTGACCCTTCTCACCCTGGACATGGTCTATTTGAACCACTCCCCTCAGGCAGGAGGCCACAAGAATAGTTTCATTTCTCTGCCATTGGACTCATGAACACTTCATAGCACCTTAATAACAACTGTCACTTTAGCAATTCCTGTAAAACACTATTCCACTGTTTGCAACTTTTGTTTTGATCTTTTTTTTTTCTCGCAAGTTCCTAGTTTGTGAATTTGGTTCACTAACAATGACAATAAGGTTTGGATTGTCAAAAAATAAAGACTTTTACATCAGTTTTGGCTCTGGAAAAATGAAGAGACAAACCACAACTTTGATGATATTTGTTTGATGTAATTTCAGCCTGTTGTGGGAGTATGTTGTTTACATTGCTTAATTTGTTTTTCACTGTCCACCTTCAAAGCAACTAATATTGTTATTTTGGGCGTTACAAAAATACATTTAAAAATAAATTTGAATTGAATTGAATTAAATTAAACAAACAGAAATGTGCCTTTACTTTATGAATGACGCACTCAATGAGGGCATTTGTGACATTCAGGACACGCCCTTATGATGCTCAGATTGATGTAGACGTAATTATTACATTCATCAGGACCAGTTCTGCTGAAAATTCAGTTAATTACTGTTTAATTTTAGCATTACTATTGTTGATAATAAATCAAGGGTGTAACTTGGACATGTGTTATTTTAAATGTTTCTAATATTTCTTATCATTCATATATTTAACTCACATGAAACAATGATAATTCACACATGAACATATCATTAGTGAACATTTGCGCCGACACAATATGTGACAAAATGAGTCCATGTAAGCGCTAAAACCGGGTGCAAAATGTGTGTGTAAATCATGCCATAAACACCAAAAACTTACATTTTAGAAAAGCTTTTTCAGACGTTTGGTCAATTTCCTCCAAATCACTTTTAGTTAATGAATTAATTAGTGATTCTAACATAGATCTCCTAGCTCTAACTGAAACCTGGCTTCAACAAGGTGATTATGTAAGACTAAATAATTCACACTCAGTCATGTTAACGTTCAGCCCTCCAGGAGCACAGGCCGAGGTGGTGGTGCGGCACTGATCTCACACTCAAGTCTACTCTTGAGTCATAGTTATCGACCAACCTCCTGGTCCTTATTCAGAGTTTTTAACTGAGTTCTCTGACTTTATATCAAACTATGTGTTAGACTGGGATAAAATACTACGTAAATTTGAGTAACGACTGCATCAGTAATGCTTTCAGCACTTCATTAGATAGAACTGGTTTCACTCAGAATGCAAACAAACCGACCCACAGTCACTCTCTGGATCATGTTCATATTTCACAGGTTGGCGGGCGGACTGGATAGTGACTGGTTCAACAAAACTGGCGAGGAGTGGCTGTGGAGTTGCTCTTCTTATGGTGCTGGTTGATGATTATTGCAGCCTGGTATGAGGAGCTGCTGCAGTCTTAGTTTGCTAAGCCCAGGTTTGGGACTTAAAAAAATAATTTGAATTGAATTGAATTAAACAAACAGAAATGTGCCTTTACTTTCTGTATGACGCACTCAATGAGGACATTTGTGACATTCATGACACGCCCTTATGTCACTCAGATTGATCTCGACATAATTATAATAATTATCCAAACCAGTTCTGCAGAACATTCAGTTAATTACAGTTTATTTTTAGCATTGTTATTGTTGTTAATAAATCAAGACCAAGGGTGTAACTTGGACATGTGTCATTTTAATTTGATCAATAAGCTCCTCCTTAAAATGTACTAGGATTTAGTGTAATATAAGACATTGCACTAAAGATAAATTGTCTTCCAATTGTTGTCTCTTTCTGACTTGTTTAAGTTGAATGTTTGTATTAACGTGACGCTGACCTTACACAGTCTGTGTAAATGTGTATGTTTTATTCTGTAACAACCTGCGAGATTCTGAATGCTGTAATCTGGCATATTTAAATGAGTTTAACTTCCTTAAACTATTACCATCAATACAGTCAATCATTATTATTCAATTTGTGATTTGGTCTTAATAAAATGTTTAACACTTCATAAAAATTGTACATTTGTTAATGCATTAAGTCATCATGAGTCCATCATGCAGTCATTCATAGTTAACTCACATGGAACCATGATGATTCATACATGAACTTATCATTTAGTGAACATGAGTGAGTCGTACAATTAGCTCATTGATGAAGAACCTTAAGTACTTATGATCAGGAGTATGATCAAGATTCCACAGTTAACATGAAGTCATCAATACTCCATCATGAACTAATAATGGTCAATAATGGTGTGCAATCAGATCTAAAACTTAAGTATAGAAAGTGAGGTCGCTTCCTGGTGGAGGATATACATTTATCAAAGTAAACAAAACGGTTCCTTTGACCAATACAAATCTGCCATCTTTAGACAGAGTTTTGAACACAAAGATAAAGACCATTCTGCTTGAGACCAAATATGGCCACTCCCCTCTTATGTTTGCCCCTGTATGAGGAAGAGTAAAGTCTGTTAGAGCCAAATGCAGATCATTTAGGATATTCTAAGTAGTTTAAATGGGTTTCTTGTAGGTATATATAACATTGATCTATATTAGTATCTTTGACCACTTAATTGGGCTCAGTATGCCATTAACATTAAAAGATTCTATTTGAAATGTTTCAGATGACATTGTATTAACCATGTTGAAAGGATATATATTTTTAATTCAAACCTGCATGTCATACAGATCACAATACATACCTTTTGTTTACATACCACAATGCCTGGTTTGAAAAGGAGGTGGATGAAGCAATGCTTTTAAATGTCCACACCCCTTCACAATTTAATGTATCACAACGACATTACAATGAGAACATCCTAAAGCTTACCATATGCTAACATATAGTACAGCTAACATATACAGTATTACATATAAACACACATTCAGGACAACACAAACAAAAGACAAGCCTGGGCAACCTCTGAACCTTCCCCTCTCCCCCATCATCATAATGTGGGCTCAGTTGAGTTGCCCACTTTGTTCCAGATACTTTCTCATTGCTTCTCTTTTATATTTTAAATTGTACAGGCTTGAACAGACTTTTAGTTCTTCCATTAAACCGTTCCATAGTTTCACTTCATGCATTGAAACACACGTACATTTAAAAATTGTTCTTGCTTTTGGTTGATACAATTGTTGTTTATTCCTTCTAAGATTATATTCCTGGTGTTCAGATCTGCCTTGAAAGAGCTTTTGGAAGTTGTCTGGAAGAGAGTTTTTAGAGAAGCCCTGAAAATGAATTGAGCAGTTTTGAAATTTACGAACTCGAATTTACGAACTTAAGACCATTTGTTTATCTAAAAAAAGTGCTATTAAAGGAAGTAAGTTGGTCTTGTAACAGTTTCCCCATTCCTCGGCACAATAATATAAGTATGACATTACAAATGAATGATACAATAAAAGTGATGAGTTCCTTTGTCTCCGGAGGAGTCCTCGTTCGACCCACCGAGTCCCCCCAGAGTCCTTTTTTCTACTCTTCCCAAATCTTTTTTGATTCCTATAGTGGCTTCTCCAAAATAATACTTGAAATCAGATATTATTCTGTTCTCAAGGTAAATTCCAAGGAAAGAGCTGGCACTGCGTCCGTTCCTCCCGCGCGCAATCTCACTTCCCTCCGTTCACATTTCGAACCTCCCGCCAAAACCACCTATCTTTGGCCCCCACAAGGGGCTGGGCTCCATCCTGAGTGGATCAGTCTGCTATGTGTGTGTGTAATCCGACACTCGCCGGACCTATCTGTTTGATAGCTATTGTTTCAAGCCCTAAATATTGGGTGTCCGCGGGTGCGTGTGTGGGTTGTGTGTGGTGCAACTTCATCAAACAATACAATCGTAGGTAATAGTGCAAATTATCTCAACAAAAGCAAAGCATTTTGAGTTCATGACTTGAGATCCTCATTAAGCATTTGGCAACTTTTGACCTCAAGTAACTGATATGAAGTTTTCAAGTAATCCTCCTCATCAATTACCTCTCCTAAAATTACATTTGGCCTTAACTTGTTCAATTGTTGTGTTGTCAATAGTATTGGCATTTTCTTTTTCGTTTTCGATATAGCATGCGTTTTTTTCTTTTTCAGATTGATAATTTATTCTCGTTAAACCATCTTTTTTAATACAATATATAATCAATTTCCAAAGTTAATTGATTCAAAAGTTGCTCTAGATCCTTACCTGTGCAAATAATAATAGTATAGTCCGCAAAAAGTACATATTTCATAAAACTGGACATTTCCCATTTATCATTGACAGCATTATTAAAAATAGATTGTTTCCTAATATAGAGCCTTAAAGTACATCACAAGCTATTGTCCTCGCGCCCTTTCTCTTCACCCTCTACACTGCAGACCCCGATGACACCGACAGCTGTGTCCTGCAGAAGTTCTCTGATGACTCTCTGACATCATCGGACTCATCACGGACAAACAACGATGCAGAGTACAGAGGACTCGTGCAGGACTTTGTGGACAGGTGTCAGCAGAACCACCTCCTCATCAAGACCAAGGAGATGGTGGTGGACTTCCGCAAACGCCACTCTGCTGCCCCCCTCACCAGTGAACATCCAGGGAAGGGACATCGAGAGAGTGGACTCATACAAGTACCTGGGTGTTCATCTGAACCACAAACTGGACTGGACTCATCACACAGACGCACTGTACAGGAAGAGCCCGAGTCGAATCTACCTGCTGAGGAGACTCCGGTCCTTTGGTGTGACAGGGCCACTCCTGAGGACCTTCTATGACTCTGTGGTGGCATCAGCCCTCCTGTACGGTGTGGTCTGCTGGAGCAGCAGCGTCACAGAGAGGGAGAGGAAGAAGCTGTACAAAGTCATCAAGAAGTCTAAGCAGACTGGACTGACATAGTGACACTGTGGAACTCTAAACAAGAGGTGTGATCATGACAAAAAATGAGGTGGAGTGGACTATATATATTATATATTATATTATATATTTATATTTATATATATATTATATATATTTATATTTATATATATATTATATATATATTTATATTTATATATAGTCCACTCCACCTCATTTTTTGTCATGATCACACCTCTTGTTTAGAGTTCCACAGTGTCACTATGTCAGTCCAGTCTGCTTAGTCGTTGCTGAGGTTTGTGTTATATATTTCTTTGTTATGGCCTTTTTTCTTGCCGCCAAAAGTACATTCCAAAGGTATTCATTTATTGTGTCCATGGCAGGAGTTTTGAGGCCCAAGTACATAGTTCAAATTGAGCAGGATGATGATGTCAAAAACAGTCTGCAGTGCCTTGTTGATTTCAGTCCAATTATTTTGAGCAACAGGACAGTCCCAAAACATGTGAGGGTGTTGCCTAGTAAAGCACTTTGAGTGCTTTGAAGGTGGAAAAGTGCTACATAAGATTAGGTCTGGTGTCTTTATTCGTACCCTTGGGTAAATTGATTTGCAGTGATTAAGAGACATCAAACATACATGCACACAAAATAAAAACAGACATAATGGATTCATCAATTGATTTATTACACTGCGTAATCTGGTTTAAGAAGACAATAGCTGCTGGGACAAAACTGTCTCTTTACCTTTTGGTCCTGAATTTTGGCGCCACCAGTCTTTGCCCTGGTGGCAGGTACTGAAACAGAGCGTTCAGGGGGTGGTTCCGGTCCTGCATAATTCTGGAGCTTAGTCTCTGCAGCTGGCTGGTCTACATAAACTCCATGCTTTGTTGTGGCCGTCCAATCAGCTTGCCAGCCCATTTCACAATCTCAGAAAGTGCATTTTTGTTCTTCACTGACACATTTCCAAACCAAGATGACAGTAAGAGAAGGTAAAGATGGAATCAATGAAAACAGAATAAACCAAAGACATAAGAGTCTTATCCACATCAAAATTCGCCAGTTTCCTGAGGCAGTGCAGGCGCTGGTGTCCCTTCATGCACACGGCCTCACAGTTGGCCTCAAAGTTAAGACCAGAGTCAATGATTGTGCCTATGTCACAAGCTCCACAGTCTGACAATTGACTGTGACCACTTCATAACTGTGTGTGCGTTTTCTAAAATGAATGACAAATATCTTTAGTCTTGTTAACAATCAAAAGCAGGAAGGACTCCTCCTGGAGTCTTCAGCATATTTAAGAATGAACCTGTTGTCATAGTGGCTCTGCAGCATAGTGGTATACAGGGATGAACAACAAAGGTGAAAGGACACACCCTTGTGGTGTGCCAGTGGAAACTACATACCTGGTCAGACAGCACTCCATTGATTCATGTTGTTAGTATCCTATCAGTTAGAAAGCTGAGAATCCACCCCACAAGATTCCACTCAAGTGAAAATCCTTTAAGAGATAATTGATTCAAATATGGGGCTGGATGGTGTTAAAAGTGGAGGTAAAATCCACAAATGAAAGCCTAGCGTGAGCTTTGTGTCTATCCAGATGGTTAAAACCAAATTCAATAAAGTAACAGTGGCAATCCCAACTCCCCTGTGTTTCCTGTATACAAACTGTAAAGTGTCAATCACCCCCTCATTTCACCTCAGGACTTCAGGTCTAACTATTTTCTCAAATGTTTTCATTACACGGGCAACAGATCTATAGTCTTTATGTGCCTTTGGACGGTTAAAGTGAAAGATGGGGCTAAGTTCTGCCGCACGCCTTCTTAGCAGACGCCCAGAGATGTTGTCTGGGGCAGGGCTTGTGTTTACTTGAACTCTTTTCAAGGCTCTTTCTCCCTCAAACTGTTCAATATTAATGTGCTGAGTGTCCATAAGTTGTACTTTTAGTCAAATAATAATAGTAATAATAATAATAATAATAATAATAATAATAAATGAATGCATGCATGAACTCATCATGATTTGAAACCATGATGATTCATACATGACCATATGAGTTATCATAAAGTCATCATTATTCCATTATTAACTAATCATGGTCATGATGACTCCAAGAGTAATTAATTAACTCATAATTTACCCATTATGATAACTCGCATGAACAAGCAGGTATGGCCACATTGGAAGTTTTTTGTTGTCATTAAAAGAGGTATAGAGTATCCAAAAACTGTACTCAAGCTAGCGTAAAGGTATTTATTAATACTACTACTACTACTAATACTACTGCTAATAATAATAATACAAAATAATAATATTACTCAAGTATATTTCTTGATTAATTGTATTTATTAGAAGTTTTCCAGTCAGGGTGCAGAGCTCACCACAGCGCTGAAACAGTACTAGCTAACGCAAAGGGTGTCCCAAGCGTTCACTTTTCTTTTTTTTTTATTCCATTTTGTCCACATCTGATAAAAGGGAACTCTCAAGCTGCTTTATATGCTGTAGATAAAAATAAATCTGTAATCCACACAAATCAATCATTCTGGGAAGCATCAGGGTCAGTTTGTCCTCCTACTACAACCACTACTACAACCTACTACTACAACCACTACTACTAAAAATGACCCTGAAATAAAATGAATAGGACTTTTATATGGATTCCACCTGTACATTTTTCCTTCATTACAAGTCCCTAAAACTAATTTTTAGAGAATTTACCTTCAGCTTTTAAAAGAATAAATGCTAAAACTAGCCAATCCCTCCAGAAACCAGCTTTACCCCTTCATACATTTAACTAAGAAAATCCAGTCAGGATTTTAAATCTGATTTCCTCTGTGCAGAGATTGTTCCTACAAATAATTAAAACAGACAACAGAGTCAAAATCTGCAGAGTCTGAGCTTCACAAAGGCTCCAGACAATTGTTTGTGCTCCAGAGGGTTCAGGAACAGCTTCACTTTTAAATGGGGCTCATTTTATCGTTTTTTATTTATTTATTTTTTTAGATTGAGCCTAAGCTTCAGGAATTGGTCTCAATCCTGGACCTCAGTGCAGCGTTTGACCCCATTGACCACAACACTCTACTGCAGAGGTTAGAATGTGATGTCGGTGTCAGAGGTTCCTTCTAGGTTTTTAAAACAAAGATTGGAATGAATGAATGAATGAATGAATGTAACTCAAACTCTCCAGTTCTACTGTAAGAAACCTTGGAGTCTTATTTGCCCAAGAGCTCTCGTTCAAAGCACATATAAATCAAGCCTGTAAAACATCTGTGTAAAATAGCTAAAATTAGAAAAAATCTTGCCCAAAAACGATGCTGAAAAACGTATCCATGCATTTTAGGAAAAGATTCAGTTGTAGTCATCTGGACTCTGTTTTCGTTTTTTTCTAAAACAGAGTCCAGATGACTACAACTGAAGGAGGAACACTCCTGGACAAATGAGGGATTACACCGATATCCATGCATTTGTTATATCTAGAATAGACTGCCTTACTTTTCGGGCTATACAGCGCTCCTGAATAAAAGCCGCGCCAACGATATTTACAAAGAAAAAAGATGTTGTACATTTACTGCCCGCACCTGTCAATAAACCGCATGTGCCCACGTTGTAACATGAAATATTTAAACATCAATAGCAGCTGTTCCCCTCCGTCTTTGATTACTCTGTGTGAGCGTATTTTCCTGTGTCTGTGTCTTCACACCTGGTTCATCTGCTCCTGCGCTTGTGAGTGAATGTTACGCTGTAACATAGGATCTTTACACAGAAATATTGTTCCACGGTAGTGATGCAGGGTTGTCTTTTGACCAGGTCGGGCCAAGATGCGGTATCTAAACTGCAGACCACCGTATATCGCATGTACCGCGTTTGTCTTTGCGTTTCGCCGTGTCTAGATTTACTTCCTCATTAGACTAATTTCTCTGTGAATATGAGTCGGATTGTAATAAAACACACAGCACTTAAAAGCTTAAAATATAGAGAACACGACGTGTCACGCTTCCTGCTAGTGTGCCCCAGGTGGTTAGCCAGTAAAAATCTATAAATGAACCACACCGTTTTAATGACCGCAGGGTTCATAGCGTGGGAAAAAAGTAGCGGCTTGTAGTCCAAAAAGTAACGGTACTGTATTTGCCTTTACTCTGTGGGGCTGGATAATCTTTTGAAAATAAACTAAAAGGTATTAGGAAATGCTCTGACAATATAGGGTTTTGAGGGAAGACAATGAGGTCACTAATCTCTATTCTATTTGAGAACAAGATCCAGAGTGTACTTGCGAGTCGGTTTATTTACATTCTGAGTGTGGGGCAGCGGGGTTTTCCGGTCCTGCCACAGCCTCAGTCCAGATCTGGGGCTAGAACTGGACAATCTGGACCTGGACTTCAGACTCTTTAGATCCGAATCTGCTCGTGACTTTATCACATGGAGCACAAACATGAATATACTTCTCTAGAAAAGTATTTTCAAATGTATTCATTTAAAGCACATCGTTTACTATTTTCTTTTCTTTCATTTTTCACTGAAACTTTCATCTGCTCAGACTTTGTTCGCTCAAGTTAAACAGAAGTTATAATGACAAACTGTTTTCTTTCTAGAGCCTTGTGTCTGCATCGACGCTGAGTTTCTCCTTTTCTTTCCTCCAAAAAGGACCAGAAACATCAGGTGGACACATGAATGTGTGAACACATAAACACATGAAACACATGAACACATGAACACATGAACAGTGCTGAATGGACGAGACGGCAAAAAGAACCGCTGGTATAAATGTGATGGTGATGTGACTGAGTGCAAGATGGATGATGACGAGGAATGAAGAATCAGTGAGAATCAGAGAGAACATGAGCGAGGAGTTTGATCATGTATATATAATTATAGGTTTGGACATAAATATATAATCAATCCTTCGGGAAGGTTTTATGAAGAGTGAATAAAACGAAAAATCTCTAGCTGATGGAATTATGCACTATATATATATATATATATTTTTTATTCTTTTTTGGGGTAATAATACATACAACGAAGTGCACGTCCAAAAGGCTAACAAGATCAGAAAACGTGGTGCGTAAAATCTTGTCTGTGCGCGCCGAAAAACGGGCTCTTATCTGCTTTACGCACGTGAAAAGATTCTCTCTCCGTCGGTCTCCTTCTAAAAACCCCACCCATCGTTCAAAAGCTTATCTGATTGGCCACAATAATATGTCAATCATATTACTAAGTTTTCCACGGTTAAAAGTCCGACTGCGCAGATGCGCGAAGGGAACGCATGGTTTATCTAAACGGCTGTGCCAGACGAACGCGTGGACGGGAAAACTCGTGGATGGTCTCATTTTGTAGCTGAAAGTGTGAGGAAAACAAGCGCACCCAGCGCCATATTGCACGTGGAGCCGGTGTTTTGATACGACAGCGAGACTTCAGTTCAGAGTTTTTTTTACAGAAGAAAATGCTGTTTTATTGGACTATTTCTTCAAATGGGATTACTTCAGGAAAAGTGGTTATTGTTTTTCTGTGGATTATTACGGACAGAATGAGTACAGCTATTGATGGATTGAGTTGAGTCCATCAAACCTGCAATTAGGGTAAGAAAAATGTTACACACAAAGTTGATTTTTTATCACGAACTATTGGTAATTGCTTGTTGGGGCATATTAATCAATGCAAAATCAATGACATATTTCGTTTTTTGAGAAAATAATCTTTAAAATTATGTATAGCTTGCTGGTATTGACAAAAAGAAAATTTAGTTATTTATTAACATCAAAAGAAATCCAAATCACCAAATGATTAATTACACATTATTCACAGGTCTTATTTACATCCCAGGAGACTATATAAAATGAAGATAAAAGATAATCCATATTGTGAGCACTGCTTTGACAATACTCTTGAAACCTTCTCCATATGTCGGCGTAATCCCTCATTCGTCCAGGAGTGTTCCATTGTAGAGAAAAGATTCAGTTGTAGTCAATGGAAATTGTTGGTCACAACTCATAACAAAACATTACATTACATTTTTTTCCAAAGAGGTTTTATTTCATTTCCATTTTAACTTTTTGTATTTTCGCTCTGTTATTTATACTGACTCTATTCAACTTCATTAACTATATGAAACTACATAATATTATCGTTGTTTCTGTGGGCGTGTCAGTCTAACTGCAGGTACACATGCGTGTGCATAAACGGTTATGTATGTGTTTGTATTACCCGGACAGCAGGGGGAATTATATTTTATTTTTTTGCCACTATTATTTATTTGCTGTGGTTATTTCTGCGAATTGATTTTTATTGTTATTACTTTCATGAATATTCTTTGATCATTATCAATACAGCTATGAGTTTTCCTGGTTATTTATATCGTCTACCTTTTTTGCTTTCCTTTCAAAACTGGCCTCAATCGATTAGAAATGTACGTGTGTGTTTGTGTGTGAGT
>BJKM01001640.1:0-21688 GCA_015082035.1 Chaenogobius annularis | reverse complement strand
ACACACACACAGACTCTGGGACGAAACCCAGAGTCCAACGATGACAACCTTTGAACCCGTTGACCACCGTGTCTTCTCCTGCAGAGAGAGGGTACACCTTCTGCTCTGCCTCGTGGTCGTTATGGAGACGTGTCGTGAAGACGCCAGAAATCTGCAAAATGTTTCTTTATTTCTGTCTTTTTGGATCAATGTTGAGATTTAAACTGTCGTAAATATAAAAGTGCGATGTGTTTATATAATAATCCTGAAGGTTCATTCACTCGTTTGGCAGCAGGGGGTCCGGAGTGAAGCCCCTTTAGACCCTGTTCCTTCTGATCTCCTCACGACAGTTTCCCTTGCAGACTTCCTGAGGGAGGACACTCCGGTGGGCACCAGTTTCTTGCGGGCGGCGGCACACGACGACGACCAGGGCAGTAACGCGGCCGTCACGTACTCACTGGCCAATCAGAGCCCGGCTTACTTAGGGGTCAATCCCAGTACGGGCTGGATCTACGTCAACCACCCCATATCTCAGGTACATTTGTATTTAAGCGTTAGCATTAGCATTCGCATTAGCATTAGCATTAGCATTAGCATTAGCATTAGCATTAGCATTAGCGTTAGCGTTAGCATTTGCGTTAGCATTAGCGTTAGCGTTAGCGTTAGCATCGACACACAAACGCTGAACCACCTGCAGCTGCATCTTTAGTATTTATTTCTTTTAGTGTGACTCAAAAGAGATGGAATTGAACAGAAGTGAGCTGCCCGGTGGTGGAGCGCTGTAGACAGTTGCTGCATGTCTTCCCTTCTCTCTTCATCCCCATTCACGCTGAGCTGTCCGTCTGATAAAACCTACGGGCCTAAAAAGAACCTAAACGTTAAAGAACCGGACAGGAAGTGGTGATGCTAATAGTGAGCTAGCGTGGGCGGTGCACTGAGCTCTGTCGTGATTGGTCCAGGTGAACGTGGGCTTAAATCCACTGCAGTGTGAATGTGGCGGTCATGAGGTCCAGAAGGATCTGACCTCAGCGAACGTGTCCTATAGAACATGTGTTATATAAACGTGTTCGATAAACGTATTGAGTGAAGCGACTGGGACGGCACAATCCATATCATGTGGACTCTATGACCTGTTAGAGTCTGGTCCGGTCCTGTTTAGTCCTGGTCCTGTTTTAGCTTGGTTTAGGCCCAGTTTAGCCCAGTTTAGCCCTGGTAGTCCTGGTTTAGGTAAACGAGAAACTGAAAGCCATGAAAAGTCCTGGTTCTGCTCCTGGTTCTGTCATGTTTTTTAATCCTAGTTTAGTCCTGATTTTACTGAACTTTAGACCTGATTATATCCTGGTTCAGCTGGTTCAGTCCTGTTTCAGTTCCTGTCCTGTTTCAGACCTGTTCAGACCTGGTTCAGTCCTGTCAGGCCTGGTTGTCTTCTCGCTCTCTCACATTTCTAACACGTTTCCCATTGTCTGTTGTGAGTTTTTCCCGTGGTTTTTTTTTGGCTCAGATTTGCCCAGAGAGTTTGAATATTCATGAATCACAGCTGGAACATAAATGATGAACGCCGGGCGTTTATACTGAGTCCTAAAGGGGGAGAGGGAGAGTGGCAGAGGGGGAGTCTGGGGAAAGAGGGATGTTAGTAGGGGAGAGGAAGGGGGGAGTATGAGAGGGGGAGAGGGGGGAGAGAGGGGAGAGAGGGAGAGAGGGGAGAGGGGGAGAGAGGGGGGAGGGGGAGAGGGGGAGAGAGGGGAGAGAGGGAGAGGGGGGAGAAGGGAGAGAGAGGGAGAGAGAGAGAGAGGGAGAAGAGGGGAGAGAGGAGGGGGAAGAAGGGAAGAGAGGGGAGAGAGAGGGGACGTGAGTCAGAGTAGTAGCTGAGACGGAGGAAGAGGGGAGGAGAGGGGAGGAGAGAGAGAGAGAGAGGGGGAGAGGATGAGAGAGGGAGGGAGAGAGAGGGGGAGAAGAGGGGGGAGAGAGAGGGGAGAGGAGGAGGGGAGAGGAGAGGAAGGGGGGAGAGGGAGGGGAAGAGGGAGAGAGAGGGGGATGAGAGGGGGAGAGAGAGGGGGATGAGGGGACGAGAGAGGGGGAGAGAGAGGGGGAGAGGGGAGAGAGAGGGGGGAGAGAGAGGGGGGGGAGGGGGGAGGGAGAGAGGGGGAGAAGAGAGAGGGGGAGAGAGAGGGGGGGGGAGAAGAGAGAGAGGGGGGAGAGAGGGGGAGAGAGAGAGGAGGATCAGAAAGAGAGGACCACCACACCAAGAGAAAACAGGGGAAGAAGACTGAGCAAATGTGGGAAAACGTCCAATATTACATTTGCGAGTATTTTACCAAAGCAAAACATTTCAGATTTAGACGTAGACATTTATAACACACTATTACGTCTTTCTGCCGATTTATGGAAAAATCCTGAGCTCTGATTTGTCGCCGGACGCGTTTGAAGACTGAGGAGAACAACCTCCCATCAGTCCACAACAGCCTCATGACGCCTCGGAATAACACAGCTGCTCGACTAGAAATGTTTAAAAGACATCTTTGTAAGAGTTAGCCTCTTGCTAGCACTGCTCCATTCGCCCCCTGCTGGACAGTGTCAGCCATTGAACCAAATACGACGCCATTATATGTATACTTCCACACGAGCGCCCAGAGCAGGACCCGGCGCGTTCTGTCAGCTGATTTCACAAACATGCACTGATGCTTTACTGCAGAGTTCTTTGTGGCCCCGGACGTGCAGTACCACCGTTTGGCCACTAGTCACACTGTCATCGGGACAAAGGGGGCGGCGTCTTATCCAGGACCGACGTTCACGTTGCGTTTGTGGTGTTTCGGCGTTCCAGACGTCCAGGATCACGCAGCAGATCGTGGCCACAGACGGAGGAAACCGGAGCAGCTCTGTGGACCTGAGCGTCACCATCACCAACCTGCACAACCAGCCCCCCCTGTGGGAGCGGAGGGAGTACGGCGTCACCATCCCCGAGAACACGGCGAGGGACAGCAAGATACTGGTGAGTCCTGGTTTAGTCCTGCTTTAGTCCTAGTTTAGACCTGCTTTAGTCCTTTTTTTACACTGAACCTGTTCCTTCCTGAGTCTGTGTCAGCACGACTCCTCTTCCTCCGAGTGTCAGCAGGACCCCTCTCCCTCCGAGCGTCAGCAGGACCCCTCTCCCTCCGAGCGTCAGCAGGACCCCTCTCCCTCCGAGCGTCAGCAGGACCCCTCTCCCTCCGAGCGTCAGCAGGACACCCCCTTTACTCCACAGGACCCTTTCCTCGTGCCGTCAACGATCTGTCCTCCGAGTGTTCAGCAGGACCCCTCTCCCTCCGAGCTGCAGCAGGACCCCTCTCCCTCGAGGTCAGCAGACCCCTCTCCTCCGAGCCAGCAGACCCTCTCCCTCGAGCGTCAGCAGGACCCCTTCCCTCCGAGCCAGAGGACCCCTTCCTTCTCTTCCCAGGCGGACCCCTCTCCTCTCACAGCTCACTTCAGGACCTCTCCCTCCGAGCGTCAGCAGGACCCCTCTTCCTCCGAGCGTCAGCAGGACCCTCTTCCTCCAGCGTCAGCAGGACCCCTCTTCCTCCGAGCGTCAGCAGGACCCCTCTTCCTCCGGTCGGCCTCAAAACCGGACGCTGCAGTTTGGCACAAAACCGAGTCAGAACTTTGCTCCGTTTCATCGTTCAAGTCGTCTCTTCTTCTTCGCTTTCTGAGACTTTGTTCTAAGTTCAAAACATGTCCTAAAATGTTCTCCTCCAAAGTGAGTTCCGGATTGTGACTCGGGCGCTGAAGTGTCCAGAGTCGTGTTCTAAAATAAAGACTTTAATAATGTGTTGTTTCTGGAGGCGCAGGAGCCACTGGAGCGACGCTAACCCGCGCTAACGAGACTGTTCTCATTTAAACCAAAGTGTGCGCTATCGCGCCAGCTACATCCTCACAGCCATGACTCAGCAGCCACCAGCTAGCCCCGCCAACCGCTAATGACGCTAACGAGCCGCGAGTAACACCAGCAGCTAACGAGGCTAACGGAGAGCGATGCTAACGATGAAAGCACACAGGAGCTAATGAGGCGGAAAGGTGCACGTAAGTCGGCCTCCAGAGCGCGAGATTCGGCGTCAGAAACAAAACATTCGTCCTTCTTTTCGGCAATCGGCCAAAAAGCACTGAGAGTTCATCTGAGGATTCTCACCTGAACCGATGAATAATGTGACTTTTGTTTGTTTGTGCGACAGAGAAGACAGTTTGTGTTTCATGCGGACAGAACCAGCGATTGCAGAGAGATGAGCCACCAACCTGACCTCTGACCTCTGATCTCTGACACTGAGAGTTCACCTGAGGATTCTCACCTGAACCAATAGATAATGTGCCGTTTGTTGAGAGACAAAGCTGCCATGAGCTGGTTAATTAAGTCTTGGGTTGATAATGGAGTGAAACCATAACGACGTGTTTACACTTCCTGTTCTTTTCATGATCCTTTGAAGACTTTTGCCCGTAAGGGATGACATTAGCGCCATAAGTCCTCGTGATCGTGGTCTTACAGTATTTGAACATCTCGTCTTCCTTGGACCCGTGTGGTGTCTTCGGTTTTCTAGACTGGGTTTAGTCTTGTGTCTCGGTGCGTTTGCGCGGTGATGTGTCACGCGGTGCACTCTCTCTCCTCTCATGAACGTCGGAGTTCATGACGGATGCGTGCGGTTTGAGCGAGGCGGACTGCAGTGTTTACATTCCTCAAGCGTTCAGACCCGAGCGGCCGCCAGAATCCGACTGGAACAGAGATGGTCTGAAAGAACCGTCTGCGATCGGACCATGAAAGGACATGAGCCGGGAAATAATGTCAACACGAAGCGGCGTCTGAGGAACATGTGACCGAGGAGTTCATGACATATTTGATTTGGCTTTTCCAGTGACTGTTCTTTGGGGCTTTAGGCAGCTGCTGAAGTACAGTTTGAGTCATAAATACTGTCGAAAGAGCCTGTCACTATAGTTCACCAGATGCTCCTCGTCTCTTCTTGAGGAACTCTCTCTGCTCTGGAGAGAACCTCCCTCGCTCCCGCTGAGAGTTCTGGCCCCACAGTCCTGGACCATCTGCAGCCTGTCCATCCTGGTCAGTCCCGGAGTTCCAGTCCCGGTTCAGTCCCGGTTCTGTCCCTTCACTGAGATTCTCCTCGAGGTTTCTGCTTTTTCCCACAGGGTTTTTTGTAGTTTTCCTGCAAAAGAAGGACAGGGGGCGCTCTTCCTCACACAGACACACTTCTTCTCTTGAACATTCTCCTCTTCTCATGAACCTTCCTCTCTTCTCTTGAACCTTTCTCCTCTTCTCTTGACCTTCCTCTCTTCTCTTGAACCTTCTCTCCTCCCTCAAACCTTCTCTTCTCTTGAACCTTCTCCTCCCTCAAACCTTCTCTTCTCTTGAACCTTCTCCTCGCTCAAACCTTCTCTTTGAACCTTCTTCCTCCCTCAAACCTTCTCTTCTCTTGAACCTTCTCCTCTCAAACCTTCTTTCTCTTGAACCTTCTCCTCCCTCAAACCTTCTCTTCTCTTGAACCTTCTCCTCGCTCAAACCTTCTCTTTTTAAATCGTCTTCTCTTCTGTCCAGACGGTCCGACCACGTCCCCGCTGGGCGACCCTCGTGTCACCTATAACCTGGAGGAGGGTCTAGTTCCGGAGACGAACCTGCCGGTCCGTTTTACCTGAAGCCGACCGCGCCGACGGCTCGGCCTCGGTCCTGGTGGCCGAGAACCGGACTACGAGACGACCCGGTTCTTCACGCTCAGAGTCCGTGTCCAGAACGTGGCTGCTGTTCCTCTGGCCTCCTTCACCACGGTCTACGTCAACGTCACTGGTGACTAAAAGAGACTCAAGAACTGTAGAACATTGTCCAACCTCTCGCAGAACTTTTATTTACAAAATCTAAGTCTAAAAACCCAAGGTCAAGCGTAAGGGTCTCAGGGTCCCAAAGTTGAATTGCAGTGAGACGATGTATTTAAGTTTGAGGTCAAATATAACACAAGAAACATCGTCGTCATTAAAACTCTGGTTCCTCTTCCTCACATACACTTACTTTCTAAAATCAGGAAGAGAACGTTGTGGTTTTTGACACAGTTCTCGACATAGTGAAGGTTCAAGTGACGAAGAACATTTTCTCGACATAGTGAAGGTTCAAGTGACGAAGAACAGTTCTCGACATAGTGAAGGTTCAAGTGACGAAGAACAAACTCGAGCTGAAGGTTTTTGAACAGAAATATGTCTTTGTGTCCTTCAGACGTGAACGACAACGTGCCGTTCTTCCAGTCGTCCACGTACGAGCCACAGTCCCAGAAGGAGCCGAGGCCGGACCACAGTGATCCAGGTCTCTGCCACAGACCTGGACTCTGGACCACACGGAGCGCAGTCAATGTCTAAGTGAATATTCACTCTGTCACTGCCTCCAACAGATCAGTGTGTGGATGAAAACCACTTTCTCCAGCTGAACTCAGACAAGACTGAAATCCTGGTCTTTGGCCACAGAAACAAAGAGAAAGTGTTAACAGTCACCTCCAGAGTGTCCTCCAGAGTCTCCTCCAGAGTGTCCTCCAGAGTCTCCTCCAGAGTCTCCTCCAGAGTCTCCTCCAGAGGCTCCTCCAGAGTCTCCTCCAGAGGCTCCTCCAGAGGCTCCTCCGGAGTCTCCTCCAGAGTCTCCTCCAGAGTCTCCTCCAGAGTCACCTCCAGAGTCTCGCTCTAAAACCTACAAAACAAGTTAGAACTCTGGGGGTCATAATGGACTCAGACTTGAACTTTAACACGTCAAATCAATCACATCAGCAGCTTTTTACCATCTAAAAAACATTGCCAAAATCAAAAAAGTCTAGTGTCTAAACCAGACCTGGAGAGACTTATCCATGCGTTTGTCTCTAGTAGATTAGTTCAGCCTGGTTCAGACTTTGTTCAGACCTGGTTCAGACCCGGTTCAGACCCGGTTCAGACCTTGTTCAGACTTTGTTCAGACCTGGTTCAGACCCGGTTCAGACTTTGTTCAGACCTTGTTCAGACCCGGTTCAGTCAGACTTTGTTCAGACCTGGTTCAGACCGGTTCAGACCCGGTTCAGACCGGTTCAGAGTTCAGCCTTGTTCAGACTCGGTTCAGACCTGGTTCAGACCGGTTCAGACCCGGTTCAGACCTGTTCAGACCCGGTTCAGGACCCGGTTCAGACTCGTTCAGACCTGGTTCAGACCCGGTTCAGACCCCGTTCAGACCTGGTTCAGACCGGTTCAGACCTTGTTCAGACCTCGGTTCAGACCCGGTTCAGACCCGGTTCAGACCTGGTTTCAGAGTTCAGACCGGTTCAGACCCGTTCAGACCCGGTTCAGACCTGGTTCAGACCCGGTTCAGACCCGGTTCAGACCCGGTTCAGGCCTTGTTCAGACTCGGTTCAGACCTGGTTCAGACCCGGTTCAGACCCGGTTCAGACCTGGTTCAGACCGGTTCACCCTTGTTCAGACTCGGTTCAGACCTGGTTCAGGCCTTGTTTCAGACGGTTCAGACCCGGTTCAGACCTGGTTCAGTTCAGCCGGTTCAGACCGGTTCAGACAGCCGGTCAGACTCTCAGACCTGGTTCAGACCCGGTTCAGACCCGGTTCAGACCCGGTTCAGACCCGGTTCAGGCCTTGTTCAGACTCGGTTCAGCCGGTTCAGACCCGGTCAGACCTGTTCAGACCCGGTTCAGACCCGGTTCAGACCCGTTTCAGGCCTTGTTCAGACTCGGTTCAGACCTGGTTCAGACCCGTTCAGACCCTGTTCAGACCTGGTTCAGACCTCTCCAGACCGGTTCAGACCTGGTTCAGACTCGGTTCAGACCCGGTTCAGGCCTTGTTCAGAGTTCAGACCGGTTCAGGTTCAGACCCGGTTCCGACCTGGTTCTGACCTGGTTCAGACCCGGTTCAGACCTTGTTCAGGCCTTGTTCTGACCTGGTTCAGACCCGTTCAGACTCGGTTCAGACCTGTTCTGACCTGGTTCTTACCTGGTTCAGACCTGGTTCAGACCCGGTTCAGACCTGGTTCTGACCAGACCTGGTTCAGACCGTTCAGACCGGTTCAGAACCTGGTTCTGACCTCGTTCAGACTCGGTTCTGACCTGGTTCAGACCTGGTTCTGACCTTGTTCAGACTCGGTTCTGACCGGTTCAGACCTGGTGCTGACATGTTCAGGCCCGGTTCAGACCTGGTTCTGACCAGGTTCTGACCTGGTTCTGACCTGGTTCTGACCTGTTAGACGCGGTTCCGACCTGGTTCTGACCTGGTTCAGCCGGTTCAGACTCGGTTCAGACCTGGTTCTGACCTGGTTCTTACCTGGTTCAGACCTGGTTCAGACCCAGTTCAGACTTCGTTCAGACCTGGTTCTGACCCGGTTCTGACCTGGTTCTGACCTGTTCTGACCTGTTCTGACCTTGTTCAGACTCGGTGCTGACCTTGGTTCTGGACTTCAGACTGGTTCTGACCTGATTTGTTCAGACCTGGTTCAGACCTCTGTTCAGACTCGGTCTGACCTGTTCAGACCTGGTTCTGACCCGGTTCTGACCGGTTCTGACCTGGTTCTGACCTGGTTCAGACCTGGTTCTGACCTGATTCAGACCCGGTTCAGACCTGGTTCTGACCTGGTTCTGACCTGGTTCAGACCTGGTTCTGGACCTGGTCAGACCCGGTTCAGACCTGGTTCTGACCCGTTCCCTCTCTTCAGGTGCGTTACTCTCTCCTCGGCGACGACAGTGGAGACTCTCAGTTCTTCAGGATCGACCCAGAGTCCGGATCCATCGAGACCCGGGCCTCGTTCGACCGGAGCAGAAGTCCTCGTACCTGCTCGAGGTCCAGTCCGAGGACGGGACCGAGTCTGCTCGCGCCGGACTCCAGGGACAGCCCAACACCGGTCCGTTCTGCTCTGACCCTGTTAGCGGTGACACAAGCGCTGCTCTTAAACGCTCTTCCTGTTCCGCAGACACGGCGTACGTGCGCGTGTTCGTGGCCGACGTTAACGATAACGCGCCGAGGTTGAGAAGTCCGTGTACGAATGAGCGTGGAGAGGACCAGGAGGTGGGCTTCGGGATCTTCACTGTGAGGCCACCGACCAGGACGAAGGTGAAACACTGACAAAGAGCCGAGGTCTTCAGACCGACATGAGGACCTCAGGAGAGATCAGAACGTCACGTTAAAGAGATCTGTGTTTGACAAGTGTCGTTTTATGAAGGACCTCTGCTTTATGAAGGAGGTCCTATATGAAGGACCTCTGCTTCATGTAGACCTCTGCTTTATGTGGAGGTCCTATATGAAGGACCTCTGCTTTATGTAGGAGGTCCTATATAAGGACCTCTGCTTTATGAAGGAGGTCCTATATGAAGGACTCTGCTTTATGAAGGAGGTCTATATGAAGGACCTCTGCTTTATGAAGTAGGTCCTATATGAAGGACCTCTGCTTCATGTAGGAGGTCCTATATGAAGGACTCTGCTTTATGAAGGAGGTCCTATAAGAAGGACCTCTGCTTTATGAAGGAGGTCCTATATGAAGGACCTCTGCTTTATTAAGGAGGTCCTATATGAGGACCTCTGCTTTATGAAGGAGGTCCTATATGAAGGACCTCTGCTTTATGTAGGAGGTCCTATATGACCTCTCTTTATGTAGGAGGTCCATATGAAGACCTCTGCTTCATGTAGGACCTCTGCTTCATGTAGGACCTCTGCTTCATGTAGGACCTCTGCTTTATGTAGGACCTCTGCTTTATGTAGGACCTCTGCTTCATGTAGGACCTCTGCTTTATGTAGGAGGTCCTATATGAAGGACCTCTGCTTCATGTAGGACCTCTGCTTATGAAGGAGGTCCTATATGAAGGACCTCATGCTTTATGTAGACTCTGCTTTATGTAGGACCTCTGCTTTATGTAGCCTCTGTTTATGTAGGGCCTCGTTAAAGCTCCCACAGCGGCTGGAGAACCTGCTGCTGTGGGAGTGTTGAGTTCAGTCGTTTAGCTCCGACCTCTCTGTGAACGTAGTGTGTGTGAGTCACCTTTGACCTTTAGACCCAGCCCAGGGCCAGACTCTGGACCCTCTGGACCCTCTGGACCCTCTGGACCCTCTGGACCCTCTGGTGTCCCTCAGTGTGGAGCGTGTTCTGCACAGGTTCACGTTCAGACTCAACCTCAGAACTTTAAGATGTTCAGTCAAATGAGAGAAACTATTACGACTTAAAGGTCATTTAGAGCCAGAGGTGAAGCCAGAGTCTGCAAAACAAAGTCCATCTGCCGTCGTCACGGAGACGAGTGTGATCTGTGGAGAGGAGAGGAGAAAGGGAGGAAAGAGAGTGTGGGAGAGGAAAGATAGGGGAAAGAGAGGAAAGAGAGGGGAAAGAGAGAGGAAAGAGAGAGGAAAGAGAGGAAAGAAAGAGAGAGGAAAAGAGAGGAGAGGAAAGAGAGAGGAAAGAGAGAGGAAAGAGAGAGGAAGCAGAGAGAGGAGAGAAAGAGAGAAAGAGAGGAAAGAGAGAGGAAGACGAGAGAGGAAAGAGAGGAAAGAGAGGGGAAAGAGAGGAAGAGAGAGGAAAGAGAGGAAAAGAGAGGAAAAGAGAGGAAAGAGAGAGAAAGAGAGAGAGAGAGAAAGAGAGAGGAGAAAAGAGAGGAAAAGAGGAAAGAGAGAGGAAAGAGAGAGGAAAGAAGAGGGGAAAGAGAGAGGAAAGGAGAGGAAAGAGAGAGGAAAGAGAGAGAGAAAGAGAAGAAAAGAGAGAGAGGAGAGAGAGAGAGGAAAGAGAGGGAAAGAGAGAGGAAAGAGAGAGGGAAAGAGAGAGGAAAGAGAGAGAAAGAGAGAAAGAGAGAGAGAGGAAAGAGAGGGAAAGAGAGGAAAGAGAGGGGAAAGAGAGAAAGAGAGAAAGAGGAAAAGAAGAGGAAGAGAGAGGAAAGAGAGGAAAGAGAGGAAGAGAAGAGAGGAAGAGAGGAGAGGAAAGGAAAGAGAGGAAAGAGAGAGAGGAAAGAGAGGAAAGAGAGAGAAGAGAGAGGAGAGAGGAAAGAGAGAGAGGAAGAGAGAGAGGAAAGAGAGAGAAAGAGAGAGGAAAGAGAGAGAGGAAAGAGAGGAAAAGAGAGAGGAAAGAGAGAGGAGAGAGGAGAGAGAGAGAGGAAGAGAGAGAGGAAGAGAAGAGAGAGAAAGAGAGGGAAAGAGAGAGGAAAGAGAAGGAAAGAGAGGGAAAGAGAGAGGAAAGAGAGAGGAAAAGAGAGGAAGAGAGGAAAGAGAGGAAAGAGAGAGAGGAGAGAGAGAGAAAGGAAGAGAGAAGAGAGAGGAAAGGAGAGAGGAAGAGAGAGGAAAAGAGGAAAGAGAGGAAGGAGAGAGGAAAGAAGAGAGGAAAGAGAGGGAAAGAGAGGAGAAAAGAGAGGAAGAGAGAGAGGAAGAGAGAGGAAGAGAGAGGAGGAAGAGAGAGGAAAGAGAGAGAGAAGAAGAGAGGAAAGAGAGAGGAAAGAGAGGAAAGAGAGAGGAAAGAGAGGGGAAAGAGAGAGAGAGGAAAGAGAGGAAAGAGAGAGAGAGAGAAGAGAGGAAAGAGAGAGAGAAAGAGAGGGAAAGAGAGAGGAAGAAGAGAGAAGAGGGAAAGAGAGGAAAGAGAGAGGAAAGAGAGAGGAAAGAGAGAGGAAAGAGAGAGGAAAGAGAGAGGAAAGAGAGAGGAAAGAGAGAGGAAAGAGAGAGGAAAGAGAGGGGAAAGAGAGGAAAGAGAGGGGAAAGAGAGGAAAGAGAGAGCGTGTTGAGAGCGTGAGGTCCGTCTGGGCAGAGGAGGTCATTAGAAAACGCTCGGGGCAAAAACACTGGACTCAGTGACCAAACCCACTGAAGAGAACTGACCCAAACTAAAGTCTCCTCGTGTTCCTCAAGTTTCTGACCGAACTTAAACTGGACTTTGTGGGTCAGAACGCTGAGGTCAGAGGCACCTATGAGGTCAGAGGGAACCTATGAGGTCAGAGGCACCTATGAGGTCAGAGGTCAGGAGCACCTATGAGGTCATGGCGTTTACTGTGTGCAGTGGCAGCTCGGCAGCCATCTTGGAACTGTAAGAAGAGCACAATTCTAACAGATTTGTCTCAGTCTGAGCTCATTTCACGTTGTTATGTTTTACATACGATAAAGCATAAATAAACAGTTACATTTATATATTAAAAAAATAAATGTATTTTACAGTCAGTAAATGGTTTGACCTGGATGTCTGTTATATATCTAGATTATATATAGGTTATACATATATTATAAATAGGTTATATATAGGTTATTGTGGTGAGGTCCCCTCTAGTTTTGGTTATGAAGCATTGGCCTCACAGGACTTGACACTCGACACATGTGTAAAACACCAAATTGTCGGATGTAAAAGAAATATTTAAAAAATGGACACAAGAAAAGTCACATTATTTGTTCACAACAGCCTCAAAAAGTGGTGCCATTATTCAACTCCAGAGACGTGTGTTGTGGGTCTACGAGTACAAGTACTGTAGTGTAGTTGTACTAGTCCAAGTACTGTAGTGTAGTTGTACTAGTACAAGTACTGTAGTGTAGTTGTACTAGTACAAGTACTGTAGTGTAGTTGTACTAGTCCAAGTACTGTAGTGTAGTTGTACTAGTACAAGTACTCTAGTGTAGTTGTACTAGTCCAAGTACTGTAGTGTAGTTGTACTAGTAGTACTGTAGTGTGTTGTACTAGTACAAGTACTGTAGTGTAGTTGTACTAGTACAAGTACTGTAGTGTAGTGTACTAGTACCTGTAGTGTAGTTGTTACTAGTACAAGTACTGTAGTTGTACTAGTACTAGTACAAGTACTGTAGTGTAGTTGTACTAGTGTACTACTAGTACTGTAGTGTAGTTGTACTAGTCCAAGTACTGTAGTGTAGTTGGTAAGTACTGGTTGTAGTTGTACTAGTACAAGTTGAGTAGTAGTTGTACTAGTACAATACTGTACGTTGTACTAGTACAAACTGTAGTGTAGTTGTACTAGTACAAGTACTGTAGAGTAGTAGTCTAGTACAAGTTACTAGTAGTGTAGTTAGTACTAGTCCAAGTACTGTAGTGTCAGTCCAAGTACTAGTACTAGTCCAAGTACTGTAGTGTAGTAGTACTAGTACAAGTACTGTAGTGTTAGTCATGTCCCACTTATGAAAGAGGGCGACGTTCAAAGTTGATATTGATTAAAGAATTGGCTCAAGATCTCAAACGTGACCACTGCAGTGTGGGTATGTTTATTAGAGTTTATTAGAGTTATGTGGGGCACCAGCCTCTTTTAGGCATTTAACAATTTTATAATCAAATATCTAAATTAATTAATTTATAAAAAATGAATAGCTCGTTAATCTGAAGTTTTGTGAGAACGTAACCGTGACATTGCCCCCTTTTCTGGAAATGAATGGTCCTCTTGATCAGGTCCTCTTGATCTGCGTTTTCATTGGCTGAGGCGTTCCTCAGATAACGAAAAGGCACTGATCCACCGATGACGCTGATTTAAAGACGTTCCTCGATCCCAATTTTGTTGTAGACTTGAAAAGTTGCAAAAAGTCCTTTGTTTGAGTTTGAATGTTGCGGTTTAAAGTAAAAATCACGTTCAAAGACGGGCACAGAATGACTAAGTAAGGTTGGCTTCCGAGGGCGTGTCTCTCCTGGAATGTTCTTACTGTCACCATGGCAACATTCGAGGGTCATCTGCAGGTCACTACATGATTGTTGTCAGGTAAAAGAATGAGACGAATGAGGGATTACACCGATTTAAAGGGATAAGACACTTTTGTTTGTTTTACTTCTCGGCGCTGGAACATCAACATTCTTCTCCCATTGAATCCACTTCCTCCATAGATATCTCTGGGACATGTTCCTCCCACAGAGACATAAAGATCAGGCCTTAGAGTGGCTCCTACACACACCAAACTGCACATGAGTCTGACAGTCGGATTTATTAAGTCTCAAGTCCCCAGATTCATTCAGTTTATGGACTCTTTCATGATGATGTGGTTTGTGAAAAACCTGTCAAACTGTAACATCTCATTCGTCACAAACCGTTCCTCTCTGGTTCCAGGAGCGAACGCTAAACTACGGTACCAGCTCTCGTCCGGGCCGGGCCTGGGCTGGTTCGACGTGGATCCTCAGGTGGGTCGGGTCTTCGTGGCTCAGCGTCTGGACTTCGAGACGAGGCAGAGGCTGGAGCTGAAGCTGGTGGCGTCCGACGGGAAGTGGGCCAATGAGACGCTTCTGGTCATCACCATCCTGAACCGCAACGACGAGGCTCCGGTGTCAGCCACGCCCCGGTGTTCAGCCACGCCCTGTACGAAGTGTCTGTGCAGGAGGAGAGCGCCACGCTGCCTCTGCTGCTCCTACAGGTGAGTCTGAGGTACTGCAGGAGCGCCACGCTGCCTCTGCTGCTCCTACAGGTGAGTCTGAGGTACTGCAGGAGCCCCACGCTGCCTCTGCTGCTCCTACAGGTGAGTCTGAGGTACTGCAGGAGCGCCACGCTGCCTCTGCTGCTGGCCTATGCGCTGGCTCCTACATGGTAGAGGTGTGGAGTAGCTTGGGCCAGGAACGCCCGACTGCTATCTGCACTTGCTCCTAACAGGTTTAGCCTGATGGTACTGGCAAGAGCGCCACGGCTGCGTGTGGTTGCTCCGACAGGTGAGTTTGAGGTACTGCAGGAGCGACCGCTGCCTCTGCTTAGGCTCTACAGGTGAGTTCTGAGGCTAACATGCAAGAAGCGCTCTACGCTGCCTCTTTCTATGCTCTAGCGGTGGTAGTCTGAGGCTACTGACCAGGGTAGGACACAGCTGCATACTGCTGCTCCTACAGAGTGCGTCTGAGGTACTTCATGCAGAGCAAACCAAGCTGACCTTCTGCCTGCCTCCTACAGGTGAGTTTTTGAGTATTAGCATGCAGGAGCTCTCATCGCTGCCTCTGCTCTCCTAAACAGGTGAGTCTGAGACTAGCAAGGAGCGCCACGCTGCTTCTGATGAGCTACCATATAGGCTGAGTTGAGTTTATCTCAGCATGAGCCCCACGCTGCTCTGCTGCTCCCTACAGGCTCGTAGTCTGAGGATACTGCAGGAGCCCGCCAGCTGCTCGTGCTGCTGGCCTACAGGTGAGTATGAGTCTGAGTAGCCCCACGCTGCCTCTGCTGCTCCTACAGGTGAGTCTGAGGTACTGCAGGAGCCCCACGCTGCCTCGTTGCTGCTCCTACAGGTGAGTCTGAGGTACTGCAGGAGCGCCACGCTGCCTCTGCTGCTCCTACAGGTGAGTCTCTGGTACTGCACTCTGCCTCGCTACCTCTTTCTTTTTTGTATATTGACACTACTTTTAAAATGCTTATATATCAACCAACGTGAAAGGTCAAGAAATATGGTGACTTTTTTAGGGATGGAGAATATCTAAAATGCACACTGGAGCGGTCTGTATATAATGCCCACTGTCTTCTGGTTTGGTATATAACGTGTTTTTAGAGTCTGTGTGAAGTCCAGACAAAACAGGAATTTATTTTTTTTGTATGTCTCTAAGTCCTGATTATTTGATGAACACAGTCGTCACACTGAGGCGAGGGCAGTTCAGGTTCCTGCTCGACTTACGTGATTGTGCTCTGCTTGGACCCACAAGCGTCAATCTAGGTGGTATAAATTAAACGTCTGTGTGCTAAAATGCAGGACTATGACTATAGGACTATGAAGTATAATGATATGATATGCTGCAACTCTGAAGTCATCTAGGTAAATGATATTAAAACGGATGCAGTCAACATCCCCTTGGAAATGATGTTTGAGGGTCAGTTTAAATTACAAATATTATAGTATTTGAGTATGTATATTTTTCAACATTGAAATAGGTCAAGAGTAACGACTCTTTGGAACATTTATGCGGTAGTGTTTTTGTTCCAACCCTCTGGACCAAATGGAAAACTTCACATTCCAGTGTCATTTCACCTGCGTTTACAGAAAGTGCCTATCTTTTAATAAAACCTTTAGATGTCGTTTCCTGCTCTCTGCCTCCTGTTTACCGGACCACTTTGAAGTGGTTCCGCTCTGGTTTCAGTCTGGAGCCTCGAAGCAGAAGGAAACTGGAGCCACGAGAAATCAATTTAACCCTGGTTCCAGTCCTGGTTTAGAACCTGGTTTAGTCCTGCTTTAGTTCCTGGTATAGAGCTAGTTTAGTCCTGGTTTTAGTCCCGGTTCAGACCTGGTTCAGACCTGGTTCAGCCCTGGTTTAGACCTGGTTTAGTCCTGGTTCAGTCCTGGTTTAGTCCAGTTCTCATAGCTCTGGTCTGATGTATCCGGCGGTGCGTTCAGGGGCGCCGTGAGAATCGGCGCGTTCGCACTCTGACTCGACATCGTGACGTGGCAGTGCAATAAACCACAAGCTGAAGGTCAAAGGTCATCTGCGTTCCGAACATGAAGACACGCCTCCGTTTGGACTTGTGACGTTCAGCCTGGGATTTGACCGCACATTTACCGCACATTGACCACATTGAGACGTTACGCACTGACCGCACGTTTACCGCACATTTGACCGCACATTGACCGCACATTTGACCACACGTTTACCGCACAAGCGCGTTTACCGCACATTGACCGCGTTTACCGCACATTGACCGCACGTTTACCGCACATTTGACCGCACATTGACGCACATTGACGCACATTGACCGCACATTGACCGCACATTTACCGCACATTGACCGCACATTGACCACACGTTTACCGCACATTGACCGCGCGTTTACCGCACATTTTACCGCACGTTTACCGCACATTGACCGCACATTGACCGCACATTATGACGCGCACACACTTTTACTGGACAAACACACGTTCAGTCACAGAAATATTACACACTTTAACACTAATTAAACTTTGTGAAGTTCTTTTAGTTCCGACGACTTCAAACCGTTAGCATTTAGCTCTGAGGTCAATGAATCCATGAATGTTCTATTTGATCACGTTCTACTGCCTCCTCAGGTCTCTGCTGTGGACCCGGACCTGGACTCGGACCAGTCTTCGCTCCGGTACTCCCTCCACGGTCAGGGCTCCGGCGGCGAGTTCTCCATTGACCCCCAGACAGGAAGCATCCACGCTCTGCGGCGCTTGGACCGGGAGGAGCGCCCCGCGTGGCGCTTCCTGGTGCTGGCCACGGACGACGGCGGCGCGGGCCTCACCGGCTTCGCGGACGTGCTTCTGGAGGTCAAAGACGTGAACGACAACGCGCCGTTCTTCCCGTGCGCGGCGCTGGAGGACGGCTGCTTCGTGGGGCGCGTGCCGGAGAACTCGCCCGCCGACACGTCCGTGATGGAGATGAGAGCGATGGACCTGGACGACCCGAATGAGGGGGGCAACGCCGCGCTCACCTACAGCATCGTGCAGAACGTCCAGAACGAGATAAACCTCAACCTGTTCGCCATCAACGCCAGCACGGGGACCATCTCCACGGTGGTGCGGCGGGTTGTGTGGTTCATCTGATTATTCATGTTCATCCTGTTCTCACATTTAGCACATTTAGCTTCAGTCACAGTTTGGTGAATCCCCTCCGAGCCTCAAAAACACTCCGTTCTGACTCTCCTCGATGTGTGATGTCATATTCTACCTGTGACGCGGCTCTGAGGATCTTCTGCTGTTTTTTCATTCCACAAACCATCTCCAGACTCGTCCTGTTTAATCCGCTCCGTTACATTAGTCTGTGGTTTGCCTCCAATGTAGTTTTACGCTCAAATATGTAATTCCCTCTGCTGCCAGTAGATGGAGCCCATGGCTCAAAGAAAGTATTCGATTCAATCTGACGTGACATTTTCGCCCGTATTTAAGTAGATTTGTTCAAATAGTGAATCTGATGAATCAAATGCTCTTCCGCAGGTGCGTTCTCTGGACCGGGAGCGGCAGCAGCGCCTCCTGGTGGTGGTGGAGGCGCGTGACGGGGGAGGACTGAGGGGGACGGGGACGGCCACGATTCTGGTGACCGACGTGAACGACCATCCTCCGGTGTTCACGCGGGACTCCTACTCCGCTCAGGCGAGTCTCAAGAGACGTTTTAGAACTGATCAGTTCCGACCCGGCTCGGCCCGGCTCGGCCCGGCTCGGCCCGGCTCGGCCCGGCTTCAGCGCTTTTCCATCTGGTGCGTCCTCAGACCAGGAGGTTTCTAGTCCCATTTCCCCCTTTGGGCCAGAAGAGAACTCTGTCGGGCTCATGTCTTAAAGTCGGAGTTCACAGGAATCAAGTCAAATGTCACTAAGCCACGTTTGGTCTGTCTCTGGTCCCAGTTGGTCTTGTTGCTCTTGGTCTGGGTCAGGTTCATGGTTCAGGTTCAGGCTCAGGTTCAGGCTCAGGTTCATGGTTCAGGTTCATGGTTCAGGTCTGTGTTTCCTGCTCAGGTTCTTCCACATCGTAAAGCACTGATGTCACTCATGTTCTCATTATGGATCTGATCTAAATCCTCCTGATACTTTTTAGTCCTGAGGTCGATCTGAGCGCGTCACAAACAGACCTTTAGTCATTCCCAGTGTGTGTGTGTGTGTGTGTGTGTGTGTGTGTGTGTGAGGGGCGTGGCTAAAGCGAGCGTGCACAGGAACAGTTTTGCCTCATGTCTTTCCCTTGTGTGCAAAGCCTCGACGCCGCGTTTGAACCTCTCTTTATGGAATCATGTCAGACGCATTCTGACCTGGAAACACCACATTTGGACAAACAGGAAACAGCTGTTGCTAACGCGCCTTGCTAGCTTTGTGTTGCTAAGGCAACACATATAAGTTAGCATCAGTGGAAACACGGCGCTTTAGCACGAGATCAAGTCAGAGTTTAGGAGACAAATGATTCTTTTGTGTTTCTCTGCTTTTTGCCTCTTGTTTTGGCCTGAGTCTGCGTTCTCTCTGAGCCAATCATCTGGCTGTGCTGTGGAGCTCCTCCTCCTGAGCTAAAGTCCACCTGGAGCACATGAGCCAGACCGCTTTGGGAGAACCTCTTAGGTCAACTTTGGATCCAAGAACTGGACCAGAGCCTTAAGACGGACTCACAGACACCGGTCCAGACCAGCTGATGTTGTCTGAGCCTCATGAACCTTCACACCTCAGACCGTGTGCTGCAGAAGAACAGCCCTGAGTGATGCTCTTCTTGTTTCTTCTGGTGCAGATCTCGGAGGACCTGGAGGTGAACAGCCAGCTCCTGGTGGTGTCGGCCACGGACTCAGATTTGGGCGAAAACGCGGCTGTGACCTTCAGTATCGTGGGCGGAGACGACGAGCGGAAGTTCTTCATCGAAACGAACAAAACGAACCGACGCGGAATCCTCAAACTCAAGAAGAAAGTCGACTTCGAGAAACCCAACGAGAGGAGCTTCAACCTGACGCTGAAGGCAGAAGACGCCGACTTTCACGCCCTCACCCACGCTCTGATACAGGTACAAGGCCTGGTTTAGACCTGGTTTAGTCCTGGTTTAGACCTGGTTTAGTCCTGGTTTAGACCTGGTTTAGTCCTGGTTTAGACCTGGTTTAGACCTTGTTCGGTCCTGAAAGTCTCGGTCCTTCTCCGCTCCAGGTCCGCGACGTCAACGACAACGCTCCTGTTTTCCTGCCGCAGTTTTACGAAGCTCCCGCGATGTCCGAGGATTCTGCCGTCGGCTCCGTGGTCGCCCAGGTAACCGCCTCGGACCTGGACTCGGGGCCGAACGGCCGCTTCTCCTTCAGGGTCTCCGAAGAGTCCGATCCTCACGGGCAGTTCGCGGTCGACGAGTCGGGCCGGGTCGTTTTAGCCCGCGCGTTGGACCGAGAGAAGATCTGGCAACACCGCGTGGTCGTCTTGGCGGCGGACATGGGAGAACCCGCGCTCACCGGCACCGCCATCGTCGCGCTGACCGTGTCGGACGTCAACGACAACGCCCCGGAGTTCGACGCCGATTACAGGCCGATCGTCTGGGAGAACACGGCCGCTCCGCAAGTGGTGAAGATGAACGGCTCCTCGGCTCTGCTCCACGTCAAAGATCGAGACGCGAGCGGAAACGGAGCGCCGTTCGCCGTCCGGCTGCTGCAGCGGACGGCGGACGCGGCGGGCTTCAACCTGACGGACCTGGGGAACGGCAGCGCGGTGCTGACGGCGCTGACGGCGTTCGACAGGGAGCGGCAGAGGGAGTACCGCCTCCCGGTCCTGCTCGAGGACAGCGGCGTGCCTTCGCTCAGCGCCACGCACACGCTCACGGTGACGATCGGCGACAGGAACGATAATCCTCACGAGCCGGGTCACGTGACCTTCATCGTCTACGGTTACGACGGTGAGAGCGCCAGAACTCCGCCTGTTCGATTAGCGCTTTAGAAGTGGGAGGAGACTTAACGTGACGTATGACTTTATTTGATGTATTTTTAACTTGTAAATATACATCATAGTTTTACTTCAGTTAAAGCGCCCCCTACAGGTCGGAGGACTCACTGAACTAAAATGCAGTTAAAATAAATATTGAATTTTCCTGCATTTTCTTCCCAGAACAGCTCATTTTTTAGGTTCTTAATGTCACTTCCTGTTTGTGATCGATGACATCACAGTCGGGAATTACCCAGCAACCACTGGGCCAAAACTCATCTGATGTCACCATTTTATATAATATCTGAGAGCGACTTTATTTTGTTGAATTCATGTCACTTCCTGTCGCTGCTGTGATGTCACTTCGTGTCCCTGCTGTGATGTCACTTCCTGTCCCTGCTGTGATGTCACTTCCTGTCCCTGCTGTGATGTCACTTCCTGTCCCTGCTGTGATGTCACTTCCTGCCCCTGCTGTGATGTCACTTCCTGTCCCTGCTGTGATGTCACTTCCTGCCCCTGCTGTGATGTCACTTCCTGTCCCTGCTGTGATGTCACTTCCTGTCATTCTTTCCAGATTTGTCCACACTTTCTCCTCAAACTCCTGCTCGATCGGTGTCAAACTATCATTCATACGTACGACAGGTTTGACATTACTGTACAAACCCGCCGTTCGCCCCTTGAAGCAGCTGGGGAGACACAAAGAGACAGGAAGTGACATCACACCAGGGTTTTCTACAACATTAACAACATTTTTGAACATGAAATAAGTTTTGGCACGGTGGTTGCTGGGTGATTTCCTGGTGTGATGTCATAACAGGAAGTAGAATTATAAACCCCAAAAATGTCACTTCTGGGATCAAATGTGTGTTTTAAGTTCAGTGAGTCCGACCTGTAGGGGGCGCTTTAAGCGTCACATACAAATCTACTTAAATCTAACGTTTAAAATGTACTTTAGGAGTCAAAGTAAAAGTATTTCACACACATTTGGAGAACTCGGATACAGTGAGTTGATTTGTGCTTATCTTTTATTTAACTCAAGTCGAATACTTATAATATTTCGAGTGAATTTGATGTGTAAATATACTGTATTTATCCAAAAATACTGCAGCTGAAATATTCCCACTCATGACAAATTTGACAATTTTTCACCCCAAAAATGTGACTAAACGAATCAAATACATAAATAAATCCCTTAATGTCGTATTTAGACCAAAGTTCTTTTTCCAGCTCTAAACGTGGCCTGCACAGTTCTCTTCCTTCGGCTGTTAGTTTACAATAATCCCCGTAAAATTCTCCAAATCCGCCCCTCGGGACGTGAGCAAACGGCGCTCAGAATCCCTGAACACCGCTGAACGCCGCTGAACGCCCCTGAACGTCCCTGAACGCCGCTGAACGTCCCTGAACGTCCCTGAACGCCGCTGAACGTCCCTGAACGCCGCTGAACGCCGCTGAACGCCCCTGAACG
>BJKM01001639.1:0-21778 GCA_015082035.1 Chaenogobius annularis | reverse complement strand
AGGAGAATATGTGGTGAGACAGGGTTGTTTGGAGAACATTTTACCTTTCAAAATGTCTTTGTAAGTCCCTGTGATGGTTAATTACGTGTTTTTGGGGCGTTTAAATTATCTTCGCCCCCTGCTGTCTCTGGGTGGAAAAGCAGTCTTGTTACATTCGCCGACATCGACCTAAAGAAATGTGGCTCTTTTTTAATGATTTGTTTTTATTTCAAGATAATTAAGAAAATTAAACACTTTCGGGTCTGTTCTCTGACAGTGTATTTTCACAAGAGAGCTGCAGGGGGCACGCTATGGCTGAAGTTACTTGGTTCTGCTTTAACTTTTGTAAACCCTGTGATTCCCCAATTTGAGTCAGTGCCGAAATGGTGACTAAGGCAATTACGAGTGTGTTTGTTATGACCCAAAAAAAGGGAAACATATTTATAAAGGTCACAGGAGACCAAATGTAAGAGTTCAAAGATTTCATTTTAACTGCTGTTTTCAATTTCTTCTTTTCTTGAATCAGGAGGTTACAAAGAGAAAGAAAACCGTGCCCAAAGAAGAAACAAAGAAACAACTGAAAGATGGACCTAGTGGGCCAGCCCAAACAACAAACAGGAGTCAACCCTGTACAGGGGGCGACACCTCTAATGTCGTAAAGTACAAAAAAAACAAACTAAACCCCAAAGGAAAACGAAAATAGGACCACCAGTCCCACCAGGCCAAACAAAAGTGCTAAAGCTAACTAAAGGCTACAAAACTATGCGAGCCTGCAGGGAGCAGCAGAGCGGAGCGTGGAACGTGCGCGCTCTGACGCAGCCGGGCGCTCCATTTAAAGGCTCCAGGGCGTGCAAAAACGAATCCCGGAGCCAACCTGTGGGAATATTGAGAAAAACGACTATAAACAATACCTACAACCAGTACTATTACCAAAAAACAGGAATTAATAATTAAGAACTGATCTAAGAAACAGAATGGGAAAAATATGAATATACAAAATAGGGGAAAAGGTGCACAAACCTAACAGTGTTTATAAAAAATAAACATCATGAAACTTCCTAAACTATTTAATTGTAGAAAAAGATTCAGTTGTAGTCATCTGGAATTTGGTGGTGGGCAGGGCCTACACAGAGTTTGTTAAATATCTGACTTTCCCAGACTCGATCCGCAGATTGAGAATGACTCTTGGATGAGAGTCGAAACGTCTTGAGTCCAGATGACTACAACTGAATCTTTTTCTACAGTGGAACACTCCTAGACGAATGAGGGATTACACCGACTTGTAAACTCTAATTTAAATGACTGGATAACTAAGGCTACAAGTGACCTTTTCTGGCATTTTAAATCATGACTTAAATCATGAAAAGCTACACAACTAAATTAAGCGAATTACTTAAATTTGGAAGTGACAACCCATTTTTGTCTCAGTTGTTTTTTATTTGTGTTTTATTGACAAATCAATTGGTAATTGTAGGACTCCTGGAACTATTCTTCATACTGGAATCCTGGTTTGTTTTGATGGCCTATAATACATGTTTTTAACAGCCTTTTATACTGCATTCTTTGCACATCAGTGCTAAAGCATTTCTTTATACGTCAGAATAATAATAAGAGCAAGTACCTCCAGCCTTATCCAATGAGATTTGAATCAGCTAAAAACAAAGCCTGCTAATGCAAATTTCTAGGCAATTTGAGCTTGGAAATGAAGCTTGGTGAAGATGCCAGAACTATAAAAAGAGGAGGAAGCTTCATGAAGAATAACATGTGTGATGCAAAGCGGATAAAAGGATGCGACGGAGAAGGAGATGGACTAAATATATGAAGGATTACTGAACAATGTGTGGATGAAACATACCAGAACTCGTTTTTTTTAATGAGGATGCATTATATCAGTTATCCACATGCATGTCAGTGTACCAAAGTGTTCCTGGTACATTCACTTGGGGATTGCCGCTCTGAAACACTTTTAGATCCATTCTAATTCATCCGCCCCGAGTGAAGAGAATATGAAAGGAGGACTTGAACCAGAGATGACACCACCTCGGCTCACCATGAAAAGACCAGGGATACATCTGGTTGTATTAATACGTCTATTTCTAAAAGTGTGTTGTGCAAAGGTTGGCTGTTCCAAGTGCAATTTTAATATTAGAACACAATGTCCCCCAGTGGTTAAGTGTATCCCGGTAATAATTGTCATGTGTTTTAAGTGTCTGTACGAGCAGCAAGAAACAACATGTTGAGATGAGTGCTGTGAATTTCAGTTTGCCACTACCTGCTACAACAGAATACTTGTACTTAGGCTAAAATATCAAAGAGACTGGACCAAGACTATATCTGAACTAAAACAGGTTTCCAGCAGACACATTGCTCTAGATCACATGTGTCAAACTCAAGGCCCGCGGGCCAGATGTGGCCCGCCAGAGGTTTTCATCTGGCCCGCCGAACATTTCTAGTTTATAATTATTCATTTCCAATAGATATATCGCGTTTCTATCGCTAGAACTACAATTCCCACAATCCTTTGCAGCGCGGCCCTCCCCGCGCTGCTCCCCCGCGGCCCTCCCCCGCGCTGTGTGCTGCCAGCTCAAGTGCCGAGGGACAGCGACCAGCGACACTCATCGCAGCAGGTTTAAAATCGAACACACCGGCAGCGATGACCTGTAGCGCCTGCTTCACACGTGGCGCTCTGCCCCAGGGCAGATCGTGGGAAACACGAGGAATAAAGAAAAGAGGCGGTTTTGTGGACGTTAGAGCTGTGCTAAAAGCGGCGCTAATGTGAAGCTAACAAGAAAACAAACTTCTTTGCTGACAACTCTGTGAGGAAAACATCCAAACCAGTGCAAAACCTGGACAGATCATGAGCCACAGGTAAAAACACAGGTCAGAGTGTAATAAAGTATGAACATGACAGAGTGAAGCTGCTTTGAGCTCTCATTTGATTCACCACATGAATCATTTGTCACTAAAATAAGCTTAAACTGTAAAAATAGTGAGCTCACATTGAGTTAGTGCAGCAATATTAACATCTCTGTGATACAAACATTTAATATCAGAATCATATCACACGTCCATGTTCCTGTTCCTGCTGCTGCATGAATATGGACTCAGTCTTTCACCTGCTGCAGATTTGTGGAACAGTGTCCACATAGAACTATTACTAGGCTATATAACATTTGTTATATTTTTTATTGTTTTATTTTTTACATTATGTCCGGCCCGCGACCCAGCCTGAGCGTCGAAAAGCGGCCCCTGGCCCAAATGAGTTTGACACCCCTGCTCTAGATGATGATTAAACAAGGTGTAAACAGGTTTAAATCAAGACTGTAATAGCTGCACAGCGCGCCACTACTTCAGACTAAATTTGGTATTGCACAAAATATTCTCAACACTAGAACAGTTTAAAAAATGATGATACAACAACAACTGCTATTTTTTGAGTGAATAAAAAATTCAAAAGCCAACATCGCTCTAATAAAACAGAATAGTACTGAACCAGAATTAAACTAGGATTGAACTAGATCCGATGCAGTTTTAACTAGGCCCAAACCAAGACCAAACTAGTACTAAACCAGCATTGAACCAGGTCTAAACCAGTCTTTTTTCTTATTTTTTGTAATAAATGGTATCAAATTTATTCATAAAGCTCTTTAAAAACACAACGAGAGGACAATATGACGGGGCGTCTTATAAGAATGGTTCCTAAGGTCATTTGTAGGGTCAGATGTCATTAGCCATATCAATTGCTATTTCTCGTTCATTATGGGCAGAATGTCCATCTTTAGTTCTCTTATTGTGGTTCGTCCTTGTGATTCTAATTTTGCTCAGACGTAAGTGATCTTGTATTTCGACTAACCTGCTCTACTGTGTAAGATGTTTCTGTCTTGTTTTCTTTTGCTTCTCAAGTTTTGAATAACAAACTAAAAATTAAATAATATATTCAGTACAAATAAAAACTAGCAAGGGTGTGAGTCGACCGTGAACTACGAGTAAACGATTGATCAAATCTTGTGCTGGAGCTAGACCTCAAATGTCAATGATGCAAATATAACATCAATAAAGTGTTCAGTTAAGCTACAGTGAAAGATCTAGCGACTACCTTCTTTCTACATTTGGGTACCTTCTCTTTCTCACGAACAGTGTGAGAGACCAGTGAAACCGAGGCTAGAGCTACATTACCTCTTGTATTGAATGAATGACTACACCCCTGCTGCCTCCGATACATAGGAGCTGCCCTGAAACGTTCAGCGAGGCATACAGGAATCTTACAGAACTCTGACGCTTTATAAAGAGTTGCTCGTCGCTCGACCCCCTCGCTCATCACTTTCTAGTGCTGCTGTTTTTATCACAAATCGTTCCTATTAAAATGTGCCGGGGGGGAAAGCGTGTTATACTTCTAGATAACAATCTTTGACTATAACATGTTGCTGATAATTCGTCTATAGTGTTACAACCTAGATCCATGCTCCAGCATATGTATTATATAAAACACCAAACAAAAAAGGAGCTGAGTTAGGATTATCACAGAAATTAAAAACTAAGACTGGATAGTGGTTCTATAGACAAGATTGATATAGAGGATATTGCGACTTATTATGGTGTAGATCGTTAGAGTTAGTATGTTTATATGTGTTTTTTGTTTGTTGTTTTCATTATAAATCGTGCTCCTATCTCGCAGTGCAGTTCTTGCGCTGACTAGCCTCTAAAATAGCACGTTCGTGGTCACCTAAGATTTTTGTGAGTATTTGGTTACTTGTTCTTGTTAGTTGTTGTATAGTTGTGTTTACCCATTGTGTTTCAAATATTACGATAAACACATAGAAAAATTCATTTCTCGCTCTGTAGTTGTAGAAGAGTGGCAGTACAGTCGCCATGCGATATACACACAGATAAGTTTTCTCTCTAAGACGAGCGTCAGGAAGTAGCCCACATGAATGGCAGAAGGTCAGGGAGTCAGACTCGCGGACACAGCAGATAGGTTATAGTTACTGTTCGTATGATGAAAAGGCCTGAAGAATGTCTTTAGTAGAAGCCTGATTATTAAAAGAGAGGACGAAAGAAAAAGCCTGGTTTCCTCTTAACCTCGCAATCGGACCATCCATCTATATCTAACTCCAGTAGCAGACGCCAAGAATAATCTTGCGACCATTATACAGCTACATACAGCGCTAGCATAGGCAGAAGCTTCATGACGGTGCTTACACTAGAAGGAACCCGCCTTTATAGTGTTTTCGATATTTATGAAGATTGCTAGACGTAATTTTTGGGTCAGATTCTTGTACTCTATATATTAGCAAGAGAACTCTGCATTTTAAGTACGTACTCAATGTATCAGGTAAGCCACGAGAAGCTAGACCACATACCTACGCAGTATTTGAAGAGTATAGCTTATAGTAACAATTGCTACAAGTAGCATAAACTATCGTATCGCCGAATTACGTACGGTATATAGTTTATGGTGGTACATCTTGTGAATTTCATGCTAGTACTAGTGGATTTTGAAATCTAGATGTACTCTTATGTGATTGAGGTACAGCTAACAAAGTGAAAGGTGGGCATAGCAGACTCGTAGCGGGAATGAGAGAATAACTGTTTTAGATGAATAAAGTAATCTTGAGTGAACAGAGGGGGAAGCAATGTGATATCTACGCTGGGGCTCTAATAAGCATAACTTATGACTCTGCCTTCCACAGTGGGGAGCGAAGGGTCTAAATGGCATATGAGCCTCCGCTCACCCTTCCTCGCGGGTGCAGAGCGCACAGTAACATGAATCGATAAATGTACGTGTGTAAAAAAAGTATCAAATAACACCTAGCCATCCTATGTGTGGGGATTGTCCATGAGCTGGCGGCGTTTCTAGGAGAAACCAAGGGCGGAACCTACGGAATAAGTGTCGTAGGTTGATCGGACTCTAAGACCCCTCAGACGATGAGCCAAGCTGACTTGCATTCGAAGCGAGCTTAGTCTTGTCAGTAGTGGATGTCCTCTGTTAGTTCCTCAGTTTAAGTGACAGGGCCGCTGACAATACGTCGTGTCACAACATAGTTGATCATCTGAAAGCACACGCAGGAAGCCACAGATGCAAGGACCCTATCTAGCTGGAGCAGAGAGAGCACAGCTAGCGAGATAAAAGTCGAGACTCTATAGGGGCAGATATATTTGTACGAAACCTACTCAACATACACATACTGAAGGATGTTCATTGTAACTAGGAACGAAGAAGCTAAAACTGAAAGTGGTATTTATGATTATAGTTATTCTGACAATATGGAGCAGCGACAGATAAGATGGTACTGTATATTCATTACCACGTCTTTTTGAGGTGAACCGGACTTAATTGAGAAATAGTGAGAGTTATTCATCGTCCACGCCAAGTGTTCGTACGGGGCGCATTACGGAAGACGCGCGAGAAAGCGAGTGGCTGTATGTGCTCGCAAAGACTGTGTCAGCTAGAGTCGTTACGACTGACTCATGACAAAATCCAATGAGAAAGCACTGTTCTCTCTCTACACCGGAGAGCAACATATACTATGTCAAGTATTTTACATTAGGCTGAGGACAAGAATCACGACAGTCTATGGCTCTCGGTAGGCCTTATAACGCCTGTTGTGTGCAGTTAGTCTTGTTTCTTCTTTCGGCTTTCTAAAAATTCCATGTCATGGAAAATTTGAAGGTAATATTCAACCCCTGGCACATCTATAGTTCGGAAAATTGCCATCACATAACACATTCAATGTAGAGAATTATTAGCTGTATTATACCGTATATAAGAAAAATTGTAACGGGCTAAAATCAAATGAAATTGTCATGGCTCGAATCAGTCAATATTTTACTGTTATTCATTTTTGTGGTGTACGCAATAAAATATAAAACCAAGACAATGAGTTTACACTCAGGCTTTACTTCTACTTCATAATAAAAGCAATTATTGGCACTGCATACTACATGATATGATACTAATCTGGTATACTTTTGTCAACATCCGCGTAGCTACACCTGTGGTAGTGAGTACTTTGTACAATTCTTGGTTTAGTCCTTGCATGAGGGCACTGTATCATGTGGACTAGTGTTTGTATGTCCTTTAGTTAACAAGAGTGTGTTTTACTTTTAATATCTTCCTAGAGCGGCTTATCGTTAAACATACATAATGATAAGATAAGATAAGCACGCTCGAATCAGTGTACTAATAGAGCTGATCCATCAATAGTTAATATAAGCACGCATCATATCACAATATATAAACATAATCTCAAAGGAATCACATATATAATTTAACACAACATGCTCCGATATGGATACATATTATAAATTTTCAGATCACTAGCCTACTCAAAATCTAAGAATTAAGTGTGACAACGATGGACTCACGTCAAAAAAGGCAGGTAGAACATCTAATAATTAATTAGTAAGTTTGAGATATACCAAACCTGGAACAATTACTCTTGGGGGATTCTTGAAAAATACTCCTTGAGTATGGATGTTTTGCAGTGTCATGGCGCGTATTAACTATAGAATTAAAGTTAATACTCTCTATTCCTACAAACGCACATGTGGGAGAGAGAAGTTTTTTAACTCTGTCTTCTCATTGAGTAACGGAGCAAAGACCGGTCCAGTAAGGACAACACGTAGTACTGAGGCTCAGACATGTCACGTGCAGAAGGATTTCGTTGGTGTTAAAGATTTGGGCTCAATAAATAGCTCCAAACTCGTACTTGTTTTACGTCTCTCTCTAATTAGTAGTCTCATTTGATATATATAAGAAAAAGGGTTCCTTGTCGAAACTGTTGTAACGTTGTGAATGTTCATATAAGAGTCACGGAGTTAATGCAGACTGTTGACCACAGCGTAGACGAGAGGGGTTATGTCAGACTCCCAGGACTGATTGCTCTGATACGCGTTGTTTGAGCATCTCAAAGTGGCATGTGGGGAACGATAAAAACTGACCATGATATAGAATAGACAAAAAGCAAAGCGAGTATCTCAGCTGTCTAGATCTGAATATTGAGCTAAAATATCCCCTCCCAGCTCCACGTCTTAACAATCTTACTTTTTTCCGAGACTCGTTAATAGGCTCAAAACTATGGATTCTTTGTAAAAAAAAAAAAAAAAAAAAAGGGGGCAGTGTTTTGATTCTAATTCTGGCTAGTAGCAGTAAAATCCTGGTATTAAATGTGCAAATATATTGCAGCTGCAGCGGAGACATGATTCAGCCTGAACTCTTTGAAATCATTCTCACGTCTCTCGCTCTCCCTTTTGCTCAAAACCAAATCCACAGCCCATGGGTACTTTCAAGGAATCTTCTGCTGTCTGGGGGATCACCATTTCAGGCAAATTATCAAAGTTCAGATGGTATTTGCATTCCCATAATCATCTCCAAATTACGCATGAGGCCAGATACACTTTCCAAACACATTGGATGGGTGAGAGAGCATGCTTAAGCACGTAGAAATGGTGGAATATTTTCTTTCAAGTGGCATATAACAAAGGGAATTCGAAAAGACATGGAGAAAATAGTGCTAAAACGCAACGACATTATAAAACTCAGTTGTAGCTTCTGGAATATAGAGACTGTTTCCCATCGACTCCAGAGCAAACTCATCCTAAAACTCACGAGATTTCCATTATGTGAATCTCCGTTTATTATTGAGTTGACAAGTGTATGTACACTATACAGAACAACCATTCTCGATTCACAAAGGTACGTGTCACCACCCAGAGTAACAGTGGTGTTTTACATTTGACTGGCTAGAATGTGAAAAAACAGATTATTACTCATAAACAGAAGATCGTAGAGGAAACCAGTCATGGAATAGGGTGGTAGAAACAATTGCGAAAGTCCGCTTCCATATACCGATAATCAATTTTAACATAAATGACTAAATGGCTGACATATTTATTTAGTAGGGAATATCAAATGTGCGGTACAATCTTTATGAGCTTAATACAGACTTTCTCTGATTTGGTCAACAGCAGCAATTGAGAGAAAAACCTAAGCAGTGTTCCTTGATGTCTTCATCAAGGGAGAATTAGCTGTCGTTTTTGAGTTAACTCAATTGAGGTGATTTACTTATTAAGATTTACATCTAATGAGTACAGATCTTCTACTGTAGACTTTATCGCGCAGATCTCATATTCCTCAGGGGGATGATTCCGTGAGAGCTTAGCAACCAATGAGAGGGAGGAAGCTACTCGGATTGTGCAATCTATATGTGGTCGGGGAAACGCTAGTGTGGGCTACCAGAAGATTGGATGCACTCTTCTATATCGCTATGACAGTGTAGGGAGTGTGCCATATGCATAACCCTGAATCACAGAAGCTTTGCGCAGATCATTCGCCGTTAAGCATAAAACTGGCGAAGGCACACCCAACACGGTGAGAAGAGCGATGGAGGAATAGCTTAGTTCTTGTAGACCTCCTTGATCACTCATGTTAGGGGAAACTCACAACAATCAAAGAGGGAACAGTCGCGTAGTACTCACAACAGGTGCATTACAGTAATTGACAGTTATTGACTGTTCATTGGTACTGATAATTTTAGAGCACAGCTGCCCAAACACAAGTATCATGGTAATGGTTGTATTAGGACCTGTGCAATATGATGAATGGCACTATCTTTATCTGTCGCACTCATTTATCTCTTTATTGCTGTGTTTTCTTGAACTAAGACCATTTTGACATTTCAAGTGCCATGATCTTGTTCGTGATTCTTTACATGGCACAAATATTTAAGCTTCTCGGTTTCGGGGTTGTAAGCGAGATCGAATTGCCTGTTGTGTATTCGATATTAGTGAGTCTTACATAACAACATATAAACTTGCTTGACCTTAATATTTTAATATCATTCAACCTATGTATAATTAGGGTTGGTATTGCTACACCAGTGAGCTCCAGGTCTTGTTTGATGTATTAGCTCATACTGTCTTCAGCTTAGGTTCTTTAATTATGCTAAAGATTATTTTAGGTGTGTTTTCTGAGCAAGCGTCACTAGATAATCAGTTGACCCATAGATGTAATCACGACTAAAAAATTATTACTTGTTCTATGTCTTGTTGTTTACGTGTTCTCAGACACAGTTGGGTTATTCGCGTCACCTAAAGGGCAACGCTCTCTCAGGCTCGAAGAAAGTTAGCTCGCCCTCTTGAGTACTGTAATCATCCTCCACTACTCATGGTCCAGCTGATTGATTTATTATAAAATCTTGCACTTACAAATGGAAATATTGAGACTAAAATGGACTTTATGTATATTATTGTGTCACGGACCATACTGTAATAACAGAAAAAAGTTAGTTTCATTCGTATGATCGCACTTACAACGAGGGATCCTAGGTACAAACGTTGTATAGTCAGATAGAAAGACTCTAGATAAGTGCATGCAGAAACCTAAAAGCGTGCCGAGCAGCATCTTGCAAGACAGTGTGAGAGAGTGCATCTGCAAACAGCCCAAGACACAATCCATTTACAGCTGTAGAATCTCTACGATCGCACTAACGGCCACTCTGATATGTAGTTATCATTGATTGATTATGCATGTGTAATTAGCTAGAAATGTTCTTCTTTGTGGTCGCCCCACGAGCTGAGGGTAGACTTTGTGTGGTGTAGGAACATGTAGGAAAGAGCTGACCGCTGATTGGTTTTGAGCTAGGCCATGCGCTACATCAAAGGGCTGCCTATTACGTTAAAGAGAACGAGTTTCTGTGACGACGCCAGTTGCTGATGATCAGAACAGTATCATCATTATTGCGACCACGTACGCGGTGTTGGCATCACAAACCATCATATTCCTGTTTAGAAACTAAGATAGTGGTGACAACACAGAGTGCATGTTCAACACACAAGTGACGCACGACCAGCGACTATCCTGTTAACATTATTGCCACTAAGCCAAGCACAGACAATATGCTTGTTTTGTGCTCCCATTTTTAGGTCATATAACAGGCGATCTACATAGAGGGTGAGATAACAATCACATCACACCCTTCACAGAGGAGAAAAAAATTTCTAACCGAGAGAAGAGCTACCAAGACTCCAAGGAACTATCGTGTGAGCTTCAGAGACCAGCTCTAATCAAGTGAGCAAATTATACAATATTGATACGCGCACGAAAAGACTAATGAGTCGACAGATTTCTAACATTTTAATTGACTGCACAAGACATGATTCCAGCGGAAGAAAGCCAACACAGTCGGATTGGCTAGATTTAAACAAATGCTCGATCTCGTAAGGCTAGTGGAGCAACAGGGATACAGACCTGGACCAAGAGGAGGCGACAAGTCATGCGTCTCTCAATAGGACACAACAACCGCTTACTTATGCTAATAATCTTAAACGGTCGACCTACGAATATTAATAGTTCAATCGTTCCAGGGAGTTTATAATAATGAGAGCACAAGACTATTATTGCCTGGGACTTATGAAGCAGGAACTCAGCAGACGCAGATGCAGTGACTCAGAGCAGGACCAGTAAGCAGTTGAACCTAGATGCAGTGTACTTTATGCAGTGATCAGGCAGGACAGTAGAGGAGCCTAAGTAGGGTGTGAACCAATGTTGTTTAGACACTTACATTGAGTTCACGAATCTAACAGTAGCTTAGAAGCGACTAATGGCAAGAGAGAAGGCTTTAATTTTTATAAATGACCATGAAAATGATCACTAGTAGCCGGAGAAAAACATATTCGTTTCCTTACCAAATATCATTGTTTTAAGAAAACAGTAAGACTGCCTCTTTAATATTACAAGAGAGCACTATATTTCTTCATTCCTAGTTGAACGCATTTAATAGTTTTAAATACAGTAAATTCATAAATGGGCTGGAGCTGGACATATTAGGACAGACAACAATATGAAATTTCCACATAATTCTTTTTCTAGCCGTATCTCAAGTCAATATATTTCGTCTTTGTATTGTTTTGGTAGTTTACATTAACCACGTGGACAGAAAGACCGGGTGCATATATACGAACGTAGATTAATAGCGCAACGAACTGAAGTATTTTCTATATAAGAGATATCTCGATGCGCAATTAACCACGAAATAGTTACAGAGAAAATTGATCCTACTTTAAATAACAGGTGCCGAAATTAGAATTACGCATGTTGAGGTCACTTATCGCCAATAAATAACTGGCGTACAATCAAGATGAAATAGCCGCACTGGTATCTTGAGTTCGCTCAGATCTCTCTGAAGAAAAACATAACCAACTTGTCGATATAATTTATTTACTTCCTTCGCCTCCATTGTCACGTTAAGATGTGAAATAAGTGTGTGCTTTTATGCTACAAATTTGACAATTACACTGAGACATTTGTTTATGAATTTAGACGCGCCTAAAGCAAAAGTGCACGTGTCTGGGATGAGACCACCTTTCATAACCCGACCCGTGAAGCAAGCCGCACATCACGCACAGCGGTCTGACGTACCGTGCACTCACGCAGACCTTTCAATCCAACGACGAAGCCCTGGAAAACACACTGTCCTCCGGTGCCACGGCGCGTAATGTTCCTCGTTGTCGAGCAGACTTCCCAACACACGGAGCACGCACGGTTCTTACGCATGTTACATTTACTCCAAATCATCACTGTTATTTACTGTGTCTGCAGCATCACACATTTGTGCTTTGACAGAGCAGTGTTTCAGAGGAACCGGGGGTCTCTCTGGCCCGCCAACACCAGCGGCCAAGCTGCAGCAAAGCAGTTACATTCCATTTTTCAATTACATTCCATTTCCTTTCTTTCCTTCCATAGCATGTCTTTTGCTTCTTTTTGTCGTAGATTCATGGCCTCCAGATCCATGATGGCCATTAGTTCCATGATTTGTTCTGTTTTTAAACTCTCAAATCCATAGTTTTAAGCCTGAGGCTCGTCCATGGCATTCGGCTCGTCACATTTCTCCGCGTGCTGATTGGTTACCTTTCTGACCAACCAGCACACGAGCTGGGCTAGAGCGAAGCCTGAAGCTAACTGCTTAAAAGAAGGACAACTGAAGAATTTTCACCCTGAGAAAAAGTGAATGACCCAAAAATAAGTAAAAGTTGCCGCTATATCCGACATTTAAGTTGTAGACGCCCTGTCGGCTGAACACAAGCAGTTTTTCGTTACATTGCGCTCTATGGAAAAAAGCTTTCTGGGACACAAGAATTTTTTGCTGCAGTACCAATGGATTGGCCAACAGCGACATGTTTAAGCTAGCAATAAAAACGGTGCGTACTAACTATACATGGAGTGCGCTGGATCCGTCTATTTAACCCGCAGACGCAGTGGGTCAGGCTGTGTGGGAGAAACGAGAGTCGACACATTAAGGGTAAACCAGGGAGGATCTATCATCCACTTGACACAACAACTGGCCTAAGACGCACAGAATTGCAGAGTGGCCTTCACTCCACTGAGCACACTGACGCAGAGTGCCTATCGCTGAAACTGTTTTGCGTTTTCATTCTCTAAGAGTTCAAGTACCCGAGTAGGCGCCACGCTAAAGCGAGGGCGCCCCGGTGGCTGGTGCTCTTTATGCATGTCTCTCATGTCGCATCTGTCATCAAGTCACGTTCCTATGTTGTGAATTTGTTCATTGACAATGGCAATAAATATATCCTGATTCCTGATTCCTGATTTCGCTCAATGAATGAATGACAACCAAATCTGCACAGCAGTATTAAAAACCCCTTTATGCTTAGGGGCCTTTTTGTGCAACTGTCTCTAAAACACTTCTCCAAATTAAACTCCATACATATTTAATATTATGGTTTGTATAGAAAATCTGTGTAAAAGTTTTTTATAAAAGTACCATTCTCTTGTCCAAGACATCTTTGACTTCAACCTACAGACATCAATGAAGGCTCTATTGAAAGCTTACAACTAGAGTGTTTCTTTACACAGAGAACACGATATTATTGCAATTCATATGGCACAAATAAACTTATATTTACAATAAAAATAGATAAAAGATGTATTTAAAACTCTAAAAACAAATTCATATCAATAATTTCAAAAAAAAACTCTGGTCAACTGCACTAACACTGGGGCATCCTGGTTGCCCTTGCCATAGCTTATAAACAGTCCCTGTGGCTATAAGCCATATGGAGCATTTCACGCCCGCAAACTGCTTATGTGCATGTTGTGTCTCTGTTTTGTTCCCGCACCGGTTCTGCACTGCATCCAGGACTAGTCTCTCACTTTGATGGGGTTTTCTTCCCTGGGCTGTTTTGTTAGTAGAAATGAATCCAATAGATATAGAATAAGTATGCCTCTCAACTTCCACACCCATCTCATTTTCAAACAGTCTCTTGAACATTTTCAATCTTTTCCCCCTCACAGCACTAAACTTGCACTTCTTTAAAATCACAATTTATCTTCCCAGCTTCTGACTCCTATTTACTAATTTCAGAGCATGACACCCCAACAGCAACATCCTCATTCATCCTTAAATCTTGCATATCTCCATTTCTTCTCTCTTGTCATCTCTCCGCACTTCCTGTCTCTCCGATGTCAATTCATACAAGAAATCCCACAGTGGTGTGCCCAGGTTGGTCCCCTTCTTCTATCATCACTATTCTCCCTCTTGTTCCATCTCTAAACAAACATTCATTCCATTCACTGACACCCAGCTCTACCTCTCCTCTAAACCCCGCATCACTTCACCAGCCTCTCTTACCTCTGTCTGCTTATGTTTCTTTCAAATCTCCTCACTGCTCTAAACCAATCTACAGCACCCTCCACTCTCTCATATGCTTTCTATTGACTCCACTGTCCTCCCCTCGTCTTGTTTTGCACCCTTTCTTTTCCTCCTCCCGTGCCACTTCCACCTCGAGCCGTCCTCTCTCACTTCCACCACAAGCCCTGCATCTGTCACCTCCCCGATTATTGTAACTCTCTCCTCTTTGTCTCCCAATAAAATCCCTCCAGCTTCTCCAAAATCTGACTAGACGCCCTCCGGCGATCACATCACCCCTCTCAAAAGGCCCCCCATATAAACAACGATTCACTCACAAATTATCCTAATACTTTCAAAACTATCCTTTAGATGACCTCTTCCACATCTCCACTCCCTCTCGCTCCCTCAGTCCCTCTCTACTCTCTGTTCCCCTTTTCTTCTTTTTCCTGGGGCAGAGCTTAGGCCCCTCTGCTCTCGCTGAACTCTTCTTTGCAACATAGACACCCTTCCACTTTCAAATCCAGACTCAAAAATGACAATCCTACACCACAAACATTCCAACACCACAATAGATTCTGTTGTTTTTCCTCTGTATGTCCACGCTTTTTAAAATAAAATTATTATTATATGTGATAAAAAATTTTTGTTATACCACTTCTTTGTTTTATGGAGAACCTCGTAGTAGCCAAGAAGTGCATCCGAAATGTCAACTCCTCCCCATTTGCTAAAGAATCAAAATGTGTAATAGCAACATGCAAATAACAACATTTCAGAAGAAATAAAGTCAGTGTATATAATACATACTTGTTATAGTCCTTTTTATTGCTGGAGGAACGGGGACATCTTTCACGGTTGAAAAGGTCCAGCAACGTCCCTCACCCTGCGCTCCACCGTCTCAGGACCATGGGCAGTGTACATTGTGGAGCAGACAAACGCATCCCGGTGTATCCTTCCACTGAACAAATGCAAGGGGTCTTCCGAATCCATTTGATGGTGCCACAGGCTGTGACATTTTTCTGCCATAGAACTTTGAATAAAACTGGACTGTGCCTAGCAAAGATGTATCAAGCTCATCAGAGTTGTAACTGAGTACATTTTTTGCTGACTTGTTTGTTCTTTCCCTCAGACAAAAAAGTCCCATGTGTAGCCGTATACAGGACAAACGGCTTGCAGCCGCACCATTGAACAGGTTTGCTCTTTAAATATTGCTTGAAACTAATCCGAGCCTTTGAAGCCACCATTCGAAACTTTAGGGAGTATTGGAGTTAGTATAACCTCCTTTTTTGTTCGCCAATAATCTGCAAATGAGGGCACTTTTAGTACACCCCTATAAATGATAGAAAAGAAAACATGTCTTTCCAAGTCTTTTATGCGGCACTCCCGTGCACATTGGTGTTGCTCACTAGTTGTAGAATTGTGGCAGTGAAAAACTGCTGGAACAGAAGACTGTAGTCACATGCGCTAATCAAGTTTGCACCGGGAGTGCAAGACAAAAGGCAGGAGGAGCAGGCGTAATATCCGGTATCATTCCACCTAAAATCCTGGTAGTTCTAGTGTTAAAAGGTCAGAGGTGAACTGATTCACTTCCTCTTCCTTAGCAGGCCCTGAGCCAAGCCCCCCGAAAACAAGATGGCGCGTCAACTGAAGCCAATGGAGTGTGCTCATTGGCGCATGTCTCCAAAAAAAGTTTCCTACTTCCGCATTACTTCCTGAATATAGAGGCTAGTGACCCAAGTTCTGGTCCGGATGGACCGTAGCCTCCCCGTGAGGGGAGTGGCTCAAATAGTCCATGTCCACGGTGGGAAGGGTTGGCAGTGATCCGACCTGCTTGTCCCAGAGCCCTGGAGATGTACAGGTCCTGCAGAGATGGAAGTCTGCAGCCGATCACCTTCTCAGCAGAACGCACAATGCGCTGTAGTCTCTGTTTGTCCCTGGCTGTGGCTCCAGCGTACCACACGGTGATGGAGGAGGTGAGGATGGACTCAATGATGGCCGTGTAGAACTGCACCATCATCTGCACTGGCAGCTTGGCTTTCCTCAGCTGCAGCAGGAAGTACATTCTCTGCAAGGCCTTCTTGATGAGGGAGCTGATGGAGGGCTCCCACTTGAGGTCATGGGTGATAGGGGAGTCTGTCATGATGAGGGGGGGCTGTGACTTTCCTGAAGTCCGATCATCTCCACTGTCTTCTGAGCGTTGAACTCCAGGTTGTTACCGCTGCACCAGGACACCAGCCGGTCCACCTCCCTCCTGTAGACGGACTAATCGCCGTCCGAGATGATCCAGATGAGGGTGGTGTCGTCCACAAACTTGATCAGTTTTACGGAGTCGTTGCTGGAGGTGCAGCAGTTTGTGTACAGGGAGAAGAGCAGAGGAGAAAGTAAACAGCCCTGTGGAGCTCCTGTGCTGATAGTCCGAGTGTCTGAGACATTCTTCCCCAGCCGCACGCAATGCCTCCGATCCGTCAGGAAGTCAGTGATCCACCTGCAGGTGGAGTCGGGCACGTTGAGCTGGAAGAGCTTGTACTGGAGCAAAGCAGGGAGGATGGTGTTGAACGCAGAGCTGAAATCCACAAAAAGGATCCTGGCGTAGGTTCCCGGGGAGTCCAGATACTGCAGGATGAAGTGAAGTGCCAGGTTGATGGCTTCTGCAGGGGGTCCAGCAGGGAGGAGGTGAAGGACTTGAGGTGGGGCAAGACCAGGCGCTCAAATGACTTCATGACTACAGACGTCAGCGCCACGGGCCTGTAGTCATTGAGTCCAGTGATCCGGGGCTTTTTGGGGACAGGAACAATGATTGATTGTCAGCGCCACATGATTGACGACTTGAAGCAGGCTGGGACATGGCATGACTCCAGAGAGGTGTTAAAAATGCCTGTGAAGACGGGGGACAGCAATGAGAGGTTCAAATTCAGTTCGCATTTTGGTAACAGATGAAAAATTGTTCAAAACTTCCTGATCGAGAAAAGGGGCTGACCATACCTCCAGAGTCTTCGCTGGAGGACTCCTGTGGGTGTTTCTGTGGCAGTGGGAGAAACGGATCCCCAAGGGATGCTGGAGTTTCATCGCTTTTCTCAGGGGAACTTGTCAAAACCTCCTGGTAGTCTGGCCCTGGAGGTCGCTGATCCTGGTCCTACCGAGAAGAGGAAGAGTGGCCCGGTTGGGATGCCACCTCAGGCATTGTCTGCTTCGCCACCTCAATTCCCGCAGCTAGCTGGTCTGGAAACTTAGAAAAGATGCTCAGCGAGATCCTGGCCGTGTAGGGGGGGGGGTCTTCCATCACCACCTGGGGCTCAGTACTCCAGTCAATGTTGAGAGGACTCCATCTGGTGTTACTCCAGCGTCTTCCTGCATGATACTCTGCTTCATCCTGTTTGCATAATTGTTTGGACAGTCCTTGAACAAATGGGTGTCAGAATAGCAAAGATTGCATTTGACTGGGACATGGCACTGGGCCGTAGCATGGTCTGGGGTTTTACAATTTTGACAGTGGATATCTGTGCACTGTGCTGCCAGGTGGGCAGCACTGCCACGTCTGCGGAATTGCTTTGGCTGTCCGACAGAAGACAATGCCCCTTAAAAAGCCCAGTACTTGGTAAATGTTTCACCATTCCGTTAGCTCGTCTGAGTCTGACATGAAGCATCCGTGTCCCTGTTTTAATCCCATCGACGTCTGTCGCTTCTCTGCTGTCCAAGACTTCGCAGTAGTTTGAAGCCCAGGTTTGAATATCTTGTAGTTTTACTCTCTCTGAATACAAGACCACAAACACTGTTCTTTTATCCATGTCTGTAAGCGGGGTGACTGAGATCTTTCCCAAAAATTGGCTGTTGGCTTTTCTCTTCTCAAACTTGATTCGACGTGTTTGAACGTTGTAAACACGACTTCAAAAACTCGCTTGCCTGGCAAGGCAAAGACAAAGTTGAGCTTGTTGGTGGAAATAACTAGCTCTCTCTGGAGGACGCGTCGCCTGAAGTCGAGCCCTCCATCTCCATACCATCCAGAAGCTCAAAGCGCACTGCATTGCGACGTTGGGCCGCACCACACGTAGGTTCAGCCTGGAGCCTGTTCTGGAAGCCCAGTCTGAGCAGTACAAAGAGGCTGCCATTAACTACATCGCAGGGTTTGTTGTAACGAAAATCAAGGAAAAACAACTTTGCACACGATGCACTGACGCCATAACATCGGAGACTCCCGTCCATTTGTTTCTTCTGCTGAAGAATCGAGGGGGATTGCAGAAGCCATCAGAGAGAATCATTGCAGTTTGCACAGAAGCAGAGCGTCGTTTCCAACCGATCTTGAACGTAACCTCAGGAAAACTTCCACAAGGACACTGCTGTCTGCTGCCATTTCAAATGTTTTCGCTGCAACGTTAGAACTTCAAGACTTTGTTTCTGAGACTGCACAGTCACATGTCCATGTGCATCTTCTGGTGAAAATGGCAACTTCAAAATACTGCACCATTCGGCTCCATTTGGCAAAGAGAGAAACAAAACAAAAATACATAAAAAGTTGATCCACCAGTAATGCACATCAGTTTTATTTACTTCATACCTGATGGAAAGCTTAATGATGTGAGTTTGACTGAGGCAGATGTATCTTCATCATTTTGAGTCCACTGAAACTAGGAGCTTACATGAATGGAGCACAAGTTGTAGGTCGCAAACGGCTAATAAATCCCTCTAAAACTAATAGGACTGAAACACATTAGTATTATGTGGCTCATGTACTTAAGAACGTCTCACACTGAAATTTGGAGCTTGCATCAACGGAGCACAAGTTTGGACGTGCCATCAAAACATACGGCATCGACACACACACTCAAAACACCACACTCAAACTGTTAACGTTCGGTTTTTTTTCTTATTGAAAATGTTTTAAACATAAATTGCAGTTCCTGCAAAACCCAAAAATATATTTAACTCAGTTCTGTTTGTTAGAATTTGTTTATTCGTTTCAAACCCAGTTCTGTAGATTTTTGTTACTGTGTCAGAAAAGCATATGTAAAAGTAATTGTTCTGGAAGGTGACTGTATAAAATGTTGTCCTTTGTGTCCTTAATACAAAAGTTTTTTTGCTCTACAAAAACTGCAATCTGTTTTGTTATGTACTTTTGTCCACACATTTACTTTTTTAGAATATAAAAGGGAATTGTAAAAAAAACAATTGTTAGTGTTATCTTTACGTTGTGGTTCCGTCTGTCGTGTCTTGTCTTGTGTTCTCACCTGCACCTTGACGTGGTGACTGAGCTTTAACTAAGACAGGCCATTCTTTTGCATTTGAAAAGCTGTATTTGCTGTGAAATATACACATGGTTTAGTCATTTGGGTAAACGTTAGCATTCAGGGCACTTATGACCTTAAACTAAAGTAATTGTATATGAAGACACTTTAAATGCAAAAGTCATGACGACCCCACTTTTTACTTTAGTCAATGCACATGTTACTATTAATATATATTTTGTTTGTAGTAGTCAGGCGTTTACTTGATTCTGTCTGCTGTGGTCAGGTCTGCACAGACCAAACTCACTGGTCAGGAGGGTCAGCTCTGCTCTGGACGGCTGCTACACATTACGGTCTGTTATGGAAATTGATTTGTTTGCTCTAATCTTGTTTCTTTGTCACTAGAAACATTCCTCTCTCTCCCACGCTTTAGAGTGTAGCCTCACCATTTCTATTGTAAATAAAAGCTACCCTAAGGCTGTTGGACCCACACTGACTGACTTGCTTTGTTATTAGAGCATGCTTGTGATGCTTCAACACCTAGCTAGTGTTACATTAGTTATGTTATTGACCCCACAGTTGTACCATTTCACATTACTGCCTGTAATATACAGAATCTGTCATATCTGTGCCAGTAGCACCATGACCTTCATCAACAGGTCAGTTGTGGGTCTGATCAGACAACGTGGGACACCCCTGGAGAGGGTACAGCGCAGTAGCCTGTAAATGAAGAAGTGTTATTATTGTAACACAGTATATTATCTCTGGCATGTTATTCAATCTCTCAAGATTCCATCTAACGGTGTGGCCAATGTTGGAATCCCCCACAAATCACTCATACTTCTACATCCTGTCGCACGAATGGACCTCCCTCAGTCTAAGGCAAAAGAGAAGTTTCAGGGGTCTCCACTGGACCCTTGTTATGGCAAGGGAATAAGAACAGTCTTCCCGTATTGCTCCTTTGCTTTTCAGAGACATGGTCTCAAGAAAGAGAATTAATTCAAGGAAAGGGTCTATGTTAAGCTTCCATTATTTACCTGGATGCCACATTGAGCGCTCCCATTTTATGTCTATGAACTTGTGCACCACCCACACAAGGGTTCTTCCCCATTTCCTGTTGCCACATTCATTACCAACGACCATACTACCGCCTCTACATATTTCTTTTAGCTCTCGTCACAGATGTAGGCATGTGGCATGGCAGGAAAGTGGTAGCCACGGCGATGCCATTTTGCTATGGGTCAATGGTCCTAATGCGAGCCATAACCATGGCTTTCATTAACAAGGGCCTACCAGACACATAGCCCCAGTGGCAATGTGATAGTAGCAGGCCTGACAGGAAGATCTCAGTACTTCACTGTATATCCCAAGGACATGTGCAGGAAATAGTAAGTACGAAGTGAATCCCAACGTCCATTTATCACAGCAAAGTATGTGCTTCTTGGTCACCTCCTCAGTGGGGCCTGAAATAACCCCCGTCCTTGGTGAGAGACCATATCTGAACATACTCAGTCAAAATAACTGCAATCCCTTCATACATAGAACACAAAGCACCAATTTGCTTGAGACGAAGAAACTACTGATCAACCACTCATAAACAAGTTCACTTAACTGTTTGAAACATTTAGCATATGACCTTTCATCAGGGGTGGGAAGATTATCCAAACATTGTACTCAAGCGCAATTAAAGTTACTTGTACAAAACCATATCAAGTAAGAATTACAAGAAGTTACTCAAAAGTAAAAAGGTAACTGAGCATAACCTCTGATAATCACAATTTGAAGTGAATGTAATTGGAGTGACAAAATATTTCAAACACTAGATTTTGTGCTACCATTTAAAAAGCATAGTCATAGAAATCAGAAAGTAATTCAAATTCTTTCTGATTTCTAACAGCAAAACCTCTACTTCAAATCAGTATTGCTTATATAATGCTA
>BJKM01001638.1:0-21786 GCA_015082035.1 Chaenogobius annularis | reverse complement strand
ATGTGTTTATCTCAAAAAGCCATTCACTAACAAGGACCACGCCACAACAATGGAATATGAGAGAATGTTTATTGATAATAGTGATGATGATGATGATGATGGATAGATGATGGATCAATGGATCGATTAGAGTTGGCTGGGTAGAGACGAAGGATGGGGCTCCATAATCAGGTAATCTGCCCTGCCGATTCAGAACCCCCCCTTCCTTAGATGGTGAAGATGATAGAGACATGGGGTGATTGAGAATGCAGAGACAACAAGAGATGCTGGGATAGGCCTATATAAATAGGGCTTCTGGTAATTAGAGGTGTGGTTAAAGAATGGAGGCGTGGTTGCTGGAGGAGTAGGAGGTTGAGGTGTGGTCCCGCTCCCGAACCTCAGTCAATGATTAACATCATCAACTACATTTCACTAGCAGGGATCACACCACAACAAATGGAATATGAGAATGTTTATTGATAATAGTGATGATGGATCGATGATGGATCGATGATGGATCGATGATGGATCGATGATGGATCGATGATGGATCAATGATGGATCGATTAGAGTTAGCTGTATAGAGACAAAGGATGGGGGCTCCGTCTCGGGTAATCAGCCTAACCGATTCAGAACCCCCAAAGATGATTTAAAATGAGCAAAGATGATCTGGATCGCAACGTAAAGCCTGGCTGAAAATGAAGATGTTAACTGAGTGGCATGAGAGAAGAGTTTTGGGCGATGAATTGGAAGATACAGTGAGCAGGTGAGTGCGATGGAGTTAGTGGTGCGGTGACGAGCAATCGTTAAACAGTGAGGATTGGATGGTGGTCGCCTTGCTCCGGAGTAAAGAAAGGTTGAGGAGAGCGGAATACTTACATGGATAAAGAGGTTGACGAACTGCAGATAGTAATGAAGTCACTATGAGCGATGGATGAGGGAACTTAATGGAGAGCTGAATGAGATAGAGAATGAGTGGAACGAAAGATAGATGAGAGGGTAGTCTGATTTAAGATGGTTCCTGTAGATCGAAGAAGAGTAATTAGGACGATTGGCGAAGTTCGGTGTTGATTGTCAGATTTTGGGACAGCGAATTGAGAGTAGAAGTTGGCTGATTATAATGACTCGAGTACAAGCAATGCAGGTGACGGATTGATGGAGGAGAGTAGACTAAGTCTTGAGAACTATGAGATACGGCATAGTACGGCACATCTCATTTCCATGCAAAATTTCCATGCGGGAAGTATAATTCAAGCTTTAGTCTGCCTTTAAAAAGTCCATCTCTACTCCTTATTCATCTAAATTAGTAGCACCTGTTTGAGCTCGTTAGTTGCATTACGACACCTGTCCCCCCCACAATCAGTACCTCCACAAGGATGGAAAGGGCTACGAGCAATTGGCATGCAGCTTGGTGAAAAAATATCAAATGGTGGAGCAATTGTTAGACTATGGAAGAAGCTAAAGATGACTGTCAATCTCCCTCGGACTGGGGCTCCATGTAAGATCTCACCTCGCGGGGTTTCAATGATGATAAGAAAGGCAAGGAATCAGCCCAGAACTACAGGGGAGGAGCTGGTCAATGACCTGAAGAGAGCAGGGAGCACAGTTTCGAAGATTACTATCTGTAATACACTACGCCGTCATGGTTTAAAATCATGCATTACATAGAAGGTTCCCCTGCTTAAGTCAGCACACGTCCAGACCATCTGGATGATCCAGTGGAGTCTTGGGAAAAAATTATGAGGTCAGATGAGACCAAAAAAGAACTTTTTGGTATAAAATCTACTCTCCGTGGAAGAAGAACACTGAGGACCATCCCAAGAACACCATTGCTACTGTGAAGCATGGGGATGGAAACATCATGTTTTGGGGGTGCTTTTCTGCACAGGGGACAGGACGACTGCACTGTATTTAGGAGAGAAAGGATGGGTCCATGTACTGTGAGATTTTGGGCAACAACCTCCTTCCCTCAGTCAGAGTCTTGTAGATGGGTCATGAAAGAACATGACAATGAGAACCAAGGAGTGGCTCCGTAAGAAGCATATCAGGGTTCTGGAGTGGCCTAGTCAGTCTTCAGACCTAAATCTTTGGAGGGAGCTGAAACGCCGGGTTGCTCAGCGACAGTCCTGAAACCTGACAGATCTAAAGAAGATCTGTGTGGAGGAGTGGGCCAAAATCCCTGCTGCAGTGTGTGCCAACCTGGTCAAGAACTACAGGAAACGTTTGACCTCTGTAATTGGAAACAAAGGCTTCTGTACCAAATATTAACACTCAGGTGTTCAAATACTTATTTGCAGTAATAACATACAAATAAGTTATTTAAAAATCAGACAATGTGATTTCCAAATTCTGTCTCTCACAGTGGAAATGTACCTACAATGACAATTTCAGACCCCTCCATAATTTCTAAGTGGGAGAACTTGCAAAATCACTGGGTGTTCAAATGCTTACTTTCCTCACTGTAGGTGAAACCCTCCGGCTACAGTCCTGACCAAGCCCAGCACGTAGATCGGAGGGGGTTCCCTGACAGCTCCTGAACCACAGTGGTATTGAAGGATGGGTCAACTTTCCCTACAGGGACAATAAAGTGTACCTGACCTTTCCTTACCCCAATGGTTCCCAAAATTTTGAGGACCAAAATAACTACGCAGCTGACCCAGGACCCCCACAGCAAAGTTAAATTGTGCCAGTAATTATTTAAACTGGAAAACTTGTCAAATCTGGCATTTATTGTATAATTGGACATCATCTCACCAAATTATTCAGAGTTCAATTAATTGATACAAGTGTTGTCTTAATAAAAAAAGAAAAGAAATTCTTGATATCATCTTGCGACCCCCAGCTCATGCCTTGTGACCTCCCAGGGGTTCCTGACCCCCACTTTGGGAACTACTGCCTTACCCGACCGTCCCAATGCACGGCTCTCTGTATCTGCCCCTCTCTACACGCACACACACACACACACACACGCCAGCGCTCAGAGTGTATGTGGATTGTGTGTAAAAACAACATAATTCAACTTTAAACGGTTTCATTGTTGTATTATGCATGTAAAACAAGTCATTAGTATCTAGCAGAGGTGTGGACTTGCAAGTCGTGACTTAAGACTCGACTTAGTGCTTCTCCAAAAAAAAGAACCATTCGCAAAAACCATATAGATAAAAAAAAGATGACCTTTTTTCCATAATTTTGCACAATGATTTAGGGTATAGGGTTAGGGTTAGGGCAAGCATACTTTAAGGCACTCAAAGTGCTTTACTAGGCAATGTGGGTGAAGTGTCTTGCCTAAGGATGACATTTCCTCTAGCGCCTCACTGTGGCACGCAGTGTTCCTGCGGTCTCCCATCCAAGTACTAACCAGGCCCTGCCCTGCTTCCCAGATCTGTTGAGATCGGACATTTACAATTGGACTTGGACTTGATGCGGAATTGTGGATCATTGACTTGAAACTTGCAAAACAAGGACTAGTAACGAGTACTTTGATTATTATTTTTCAGATGCGTAGTAGTTGAGAAGTAGCTCTACTTTTACAGTGCAAATCTTCAGTACTCTTTCCATCACATAGTTTTTTTTATATGGTACTTTGCACCTGAAATAACACTCCGTTTGCCTCTAAATCATATTAAAAACTATATCTCAAACAAACATTCCCAAAGATAAAACATGAATTTATTGGGAAAAATAAGGACACAATATGAACAAATTAACCATTCAGGAAAAAAAGACATGAATGTGCACTATAGCCAGCCTTATACTTAAATAATAACTATGAATTGGAAATACTTTGAGTCAATATTATAAACATTAAAGATTGTGGGTGATGAGTTCAAATTATATTGTTTTATACTGCATTCTGATAAGACTCAAAACATGACCCAACATTAAATTAACATTTTTATTTATACAAAAAACAGAATACAGAAAGACTGGGTCACTCTCATATTGCTTCAAATTGCTTTAGCTGAGGAAACAGCACATGGATAAAAAACTATATTAATAATAATAATAATAATAATAATTTGCTAATTTGTCACACCACTCCCTTTGTCCTCTTCCGGCTTTTGAAAACTACGGTAAAACAAAAATAAAAAAATACGACTAAAACGTGTCCTAAAATCTACAAACATAAATAACAAAAACGCACATTGAGTTTGGCTTTACAACACACAGCTTTGAGAGTCCATCCAGTGTCCACTTTTCCTCATTTGATTGAAAAAAAAAAAAATATTTCTATAACAACACTTATATCATCAGTAAAGAGAGAATGGCAGCAAAACATAGAAAGACATTTTTGTTCCTCTCATCTGTGGAAGCTCAGAGTCGCCTCGTGTTCTGTAACAAGTTCTGTGGTGAGGTCCGGCCAGCAGGGGGAGCAAGTGAAGGTGTGAGAAGGAGAAAAAGTAGTCCCCATCCAAAAATAAATGACACCACACTGCGGGGTGAGAGCGGTGAACGGTTTGGAGAGCGCCGTAGCTGGGTAAGATCAGTCACAGTTAAACCGTTGTGGAAGTCCCTGCCTTCTCCTGTGTCCTGTGGGTTTAGGTCATCCTCTTCTCCCTCCAGCCTGGGTGTGGGCTTTTAGGTGGTCCGCTCCTCTCCCCCCTCCTCCTGCTTGGTCCGGCGCAGGTTGCTCTTCATCTTGACAAACTCGGGCGTGTTCTCCTGCTCCTCCTCGTTCTTCTGCTGATCCAGTTCAAGCTGCAGAGACGAACATCAAAATGATTAACGTTTCGTGTGACAAAAAGAAAAGTGAGCTTTGTGCAGTGTGCAAATGAGTTTGGTCATTGTTGTTTTGTCATTTAATACTTTTCCATACGTGTATTCATCTCTTTTAAGAATTTCAAGCCCCAGTAAGTAACTTTTTAGACACAAAATACACTATGATAAAAGCATTGCACTGAAAAATGACTCGTACATTGGCCTGTAGGAGCCTCCACCTGCTTGTCTCCATGGAAATGTTGTTTCTTTGGCTACAATATTCCACAGCATGGTATAACAAATGGTTAAACTTTCTATTTTATGGAATCGTGCAGGTGACTATCCACCTCCAGAAAGTTACATACTGTGCCTTTAAATTACCCAACAATATAAAATGCCAACACCATGGTGTGCAACACTGCATACAAATGCATGGATGTGTTATTGAGACTGGTAGTAACACCAGTACTAATAGTACTAATAACAACAACTGTATCGAATCAAAATGCAAACATTTCAATTCATCAAAGATCAGTTTGGGTCAGTTTGGGTCAGTTTGGGTCTTAGTAATGGGACAGGCCCACAGCCAATCCTCTGTCTGGAAAAGCATGTGGTTCAGAGTCTTAAAGAAGAAAATGAGTCATTTTTGTGTTTATTTGCACAATTTAAACATCTGTCTGGTTTATGTTCAATAAATCAATATTAAAAGCCATTTGAACTTGTTTTTGAAAATGGTGAATAAAAAACAATAGAAAATCAAGATTAAAAATGTGTTAATTTTCCCACCCAACTTTACGTATATCAAAAATGAACAAACTAATATTATATTCCTACAATTCTCTTGATTATATTGCATTTCAGTTAATGCAATAGCCCTGTAGCAAATGGGCCTCTCCTTTCTTTACATTGTTAGCGGTCAAGTTTGGTCCTCTGTTTTGAACCCTGAGAAGCTGACCGCTAGGCTGAGAATCACTCAGTTAGCCATCATCAGAAACCTACAGAGCACTGGGCCAGGAAAAGCCCTCTCTTTCGTATAAATAGCCTCTAAAAGCTGCTCTCTCAAAGTGCCTTGGTCCAGCAGACTCTGGCGCTAATGGAGCTCTTCTGTGTGTGAATGTGTTATTGACCTGTTCCAGTTTCTGCTGGCGTTTGAGAAGCTCGATCTCCAGGTCGCTCCTCTTCTTGTGGGCCTCCTGCTCCTCCCTCTGAGCCTTGAGAACCTGCTCCCTCTTTCTCTTCTCCAGCACCTTCTGCAGCTCGGGCTTGTTCTGAGGAGCCAGGCCTCTGCACAGAAGAGAGAAAGACAAATGGGTTTATTTTATGTTTCTATATTACTTTTGTATCCAGATTTAGTGTATCCAGATAATCAGTGGTGTAAGGTCAGTTTGATTACTTAAGTAAAACTACAGATACAGGAGCAAAATATGAAAAACGTAAAAGTATCTCATAGAAAAATCTTGTTTGTAAGTACATGTTTAACTTTTAGAGTAAAAAGTAGAAGTATATAGCGCAGATTAAAGGGTGAAATGTGGTGAACTTTTAGTCATTCTACACTTTTCATGAGTATATTTTGTTTGCTCAAGGCAGAGACTTGAACGCAAAACCTTTTGACAAGATGTCACCATGAATATACTCAAAACAAACCCCTCAAACCATACCAAGGTTTTACTTTTTAATCCAGTTCAAAAATGTAGTGGAGAAAAGGTATAAAGTATCCACTGTAAAAATGACTTGAGTACAGATACCTTTTAACTCAAGTTCTTTTACTTTTTTGTTCTCCTTTCCTTTCCACCTCCACAGTTGTCAGTTATATTTTTGTTCAGTTTCAACATTTTTGCATCTTCCTTTTTGATGTTTTTAAAAGAGTCGAACCAACGAACAGTAAAAAACAAACTAAGCACTCGATGAGGTACACCAGATGGCGCTACAGATACACATTATAATATGTTCTCATTTCTATACGATTGTTTTGTATCCGAACATAATTGCATTGGAACACATTTGAATCGGAGGCCTTGTGAAAGGGAAGATGTTGTGTAACGTAGTTGGTTTTAGAACATGATAAACGAGATTCAAACGAAGCAGTGCCAAGAGCCAAATTCAATCAGACAACTATTAACTAAATCAAGTCTTGCTGATGCACAAACTCAATAACATATCACTGGGAACTTTAATAGGCAGACAATTTGTTTCCATTCTGTCCTGTTCTAATAATAGCTGAAGTGTACACACAGGAGGAGTCTTGGTTATAGCAGATATATGAGGTATTGAAAAATTCATAGAAGCTTTTATGGGCTCTTTGCTTTCTGCATTTTGGAGCACCAGTACATGTTAAAGAAGCAGATTTACACTGTCCCATGAACCAAGATTACTGCTGCACGTATTCATAATGATCATTTACAATGGGACCAATGCTTGTACTGATGCACAAGAAGTTACGAAATAAAAACTTAATTTGGCTGTACTATATAAAACTTACATTTGGCTGTATGGCTATATAAAACTTACATTTGGCTGTATGGCTATATAAAACTTACATTTGGCTGTATGGCTATATAAAACATACATTTGGCTGTATGGCTATATAAAACATACATTTGGCTATAGTTTTAAGTCCACATCTCGTATCGTCTCGTTCTTGTGGACCCAATATTGTGTCTTTTGTCGTCTCATGAAATCTATCCCTCGTCCCACACTTAACATTTGCAAGTCCAGTTCTGTGCTCCACTTTTATGCTGAAATAAATTGAGTGTGACTAATCGGTGGCAGTTGGAATAGTCTTAGGTGCAGAATGGTAATGGCACCAATTAAATGAAAGATTACGTTATAGAGAATACTGTATATATTATTATTTAGAAGTAAGAGTACTGTATTTAAATGTATATGTAGTCACAATTCTACGAATACTAACTGCTTGGATTTTCTATTATTTCTATGTTTCTGAAATGGACTGACAGTGTAAATTCTGGTATTTGATTACCAAAGTATTGTCACTTCAAGATATTACTTGAGTACAAGGAAAAAGTACAATTTCTTCAAAAAGTTCCTTGAGTAAATGGAACTCATTGACATTGGTTTGTGTCATTATATAAAATTGACACAAACCAATGCATAACATCATCTATTAGAAGTGCGGCCATGAATTAGACCCCAGGAATGTATGTTTTCTGCTTGTTGTATAACTTCCTAATGCCCATTGTTTGGATATGGCTTACATAACTCTGCCCTCGGCCCGTGTCCTGTGCCTGCTGAACGAGCTGGTGCCCGAGCGCCGGGTCTGTGCGCGGGTCTCTGCCCGGTCTCTGTCTCTGCACTGGTCTCTGCACTGGTCTCTGCACTGGTCTCTGCACTGGTCTCTGCACTGGTCTCTGCACTGCACTGGTCTCTGCACTGGTCTCTGCACTGGTCTCTGCACTGGTCTCTGCACTGGTCTCTGCACTGGTTCTGCACTGGTCTCTGCACTGGTCTCTCTCTCTGCACTGGTCTCTGCACTGGTCTCTGCACTGGTCTCTGCACTGGTCTCTGCACTGGTCTCTGCACTGGTCTCTGCACTGGTCTGCACTGGTCTCTGCACTGGTCTCTGCACTGGTCTCTGCACTGGTCTCTGCACTGGTCTCTGCACTGGTCTCTGCACTGTCTCTGCACTGGTCTCTGCCAAGTCTCTGCCCAAGTCTCTGCCCAAGTCTCTGCCCAAGTCTCTGCCCAAGTCTCTGCCCAAGTCTCTGCCCAAGTCTCTGCCCAAGTCTCTGCCCAAGTCTCTGCCCAAGTCTCTGCCCAAGTCTCTGCTCTAACCCACTCCCAGCCTGAGTGAGACAGTGAGGGCTTTCTGAGCAGGAGCTGAGTGAGCATGTTCCCAGCCGCCTCCTGCACAGTCTTAATTAAACATATTATTAAATCTGGAGTCTTATGTAACCAACGGGCCTGTCTTCACAGAGAGGGGGGGCAGTGTCTTATGAAAGCAAAACACCAGGTCAAAAAGGTCACAGTGAGGGAGTTACTGAGCTCTTCTGAATAGATGGAAAATATAGTGAATATTGTTACTTCAAAATGATATGACTCAAGAACAAGTTTACTGTAGTAAAGTGATTTTTTTCTATGTGTCCGGTGCGGTGGGTCAGTGCGTACAGAAGGGGGGCTTCTGCCCATTACATCCTTGGTGCGCAGGCAGGAGCGCACTGAAATACAGTGATCGGACCTGATGCACTTCAGACATCTGCTAGTCACGTCCCACCTATAGTCACCCACTCACTGTAGGAGCACAATGTCTACATTAGAGAATGGAGTGATGGTCATGGCTACTTGCGTCCACAGAACTGGTTTTGAGAGTAATTTCTGTGCCTTCCCTTCAGCTGAACCCTTTTGCAAAGCTTGAAGAAAAGTCTTGTATAAAACCACATGGTAACATAACAAGGTACTATTATTTCATGCTGAATATCACATTCTATTCCATTTGTATCTCAATCCAGTTTGAAATTTGAGCATCGTGACAACACCGTTTACACTATATGCCAACTATCCCTAATGCCCACAGTGCCCTTTACACCTCCAAACATGGAGACCCCCAGTGGGCACATTCCTCCCCTTCCTTAGCCTCCGTTCTCCCCTCTGCGCCGTCTGAAAGTCTCAAATTCCTGTGTCTGTGTTGACAAAGGTAAAGCAACAGCAGCAGCCCACAGCCAGAGCACGTTTTGTAACCACTATTATGTAACGCCCATCGCTCTCTCCATCCTCCTCTCCATCGCTCTCTCCATCGCTCTCTCCATCGCTCTCTCCATCCTCCTCTCCATCGCTCCTCTCCATCCTCTCCATCTCTCTCTCCATCTCTCTCCATCCTCCTCTCCATCGCTCTCTCCTCCTCTCTCCATCCTCCTCTCCATCGCTCTCTCCATCCTCCTCTCCTCCTCTCCATCGCTCTCTCCATCCTCCTCTCCATCGCTCTCTCCATCCTCCTCTCCATCTCTCTCTCCATCCTCCTCTCCATCGCTCTCTCCATCCTCCTCTCCATCTCTCTCTCCATCCTCCTCTCCATCCCTCCTGCACTCATCTCTCTCACCATCCCCCTTTCCATTTCTCTTCCAATCTCCCTCTCCCTTTCTCACTTTCTTTCCATCCTTCTCTCATCCATCTGATCCTTTCCTTCACTCCCTCTTTTCATCTTTTCGTCTTTCTCTCCATCCTCCTCCGACCTCTTGCATCGTGACTAATCCGCTGCTGGAGGCTTTCACTTTTGCACAGTGAGTGGACAGGCAGTTGAAATGACGTGTTAGGAACTGTATGTACCGCTTTGTTTTCAACAGATTTTCAACCAATTTATGGGTGAAAGAAAATGCTGATTCACAAGTCATTAGTACTTTCTTATGTAATACGTCAATCTTTCTAAAACTGTTCAGGAAGGAAACATTTTGCACAGTTTATATGACATCGATGGTTTGGTATCATTTGCATCTGATTTTGGATACTTTTGACAACCCTAATCTGAATTGCAGTAGTCAAAATTGTTCTTTGCAATTGCTTCAGTGTTGGCAAAGTAAACATAGCAGAAAACTAAAATGGTACATGCACTTCATTTACACAGGATGAATAGCTAAAAGGTTTTATATTTATCACCCTAATGCAAATAGTCTTCAAGCAAAATATTAATCGCTGCAATATGTAATCAGCGTTATATCATGTTCATAAGGCACTGCGCTTTGTAAAAGACGTTCAGAGTGTGTTTGTACAGTCAATGCTACAACTCTCCTCCACCACAGCAGTAGAGCCATCAGCCTCCTCATCTCCTCCTCTTCATCACCACCGCAGGGAAGGAATGCCAAATGTCTTTGGGAAACTACCTCCCCCGGGGCCTACTTTACAGGGTCGAAGCATCAAAGTTTATCCACTCAATACATTCAATGCATTTTGTATATAGAAGAAATAATAGTGTTGTTTAGCATGCTTGCTTTTTAAGTACGGGCTGTCCAGTTTTGGAACACAATACCATCTCACATACACATGATACGCACAGAACTTATAAAAGCGTGTCCAAATTGTGGTTGCTTGAGAATCAAACCTGTGGCCATAGTTAAAAATGTCACTGCTGCTCGTGTGCTGCAAATGCATCTGTGTTTCAGTGTGTTGTTGTTGACATACGTCGTCTCTCTGAGCTCCTGCAGAATGCTCTACAATGTAGAGCATGTAGAGTCTACATGTAGAGTCTACATGTTTCAGGTTCTGCTTTTATGTGGCCTCCTAATTTGTATTCACTCATCTTAATGTATATAATGTAAACTTGTGATTTGCCAGGGGACGACCACAGACTACTAGCTGTATAGCCAATACTGGCACATTTACAAAAATGTTTATCACTGTGTATTGTCCCTGTTCAAATAAACTAATAATAAATACATTAAACACTTGTATTCTTAGGGAAAAATCAAAATTAAAGCCGCAAGCGGCATCCAACGGCCCTCGCGCGCCGCCGGGGCTTCGCACTCCGCACTCTGCTCCCGGCATTATTTGGGCACGTTGGTTTATTGAGTTTTGTCCAAAAAAGCAAAACAGACGGCGACACATGAAGCGCAAATGAACACCAATTGCCAGTCGGCTTTTGCCGCTTCACCGCACAGACACCGTAGCTGTTGTCGGTAAAACGTGGATAACTTTTGATGCCCAACTCCTCAAGAAGATGTCAACAATTTTAAGCTTGTCGGGGCCAACGCCTGAGGAGGAGTTTGTTAAAGTGTCAAGTGAAAAATCTTGGTCATTTGGTCATTTGAGAGATCTGGCACTGGACACCATTGGGACAACATGGGAGGTTGCAGTCATCGCTACGACAACACTGTACAAAATATGACTTTGGCCCCCCGGACTTTTTTGATCGTTATGGCAAAATAGAGTGTTTGTGCAGAATTTCATGTCATTTGGTAAAACTATGAGGTGTAGAGGCCACGCTAAAGACCAAAATGGGAGCCATTTTGTTAATGGTGAAATGTAGAGAATTTGTGGGACAAATTTGCAGCTCTGCCGTAGAGACACCGTAAATGTTATAATAACAATTTGGATAACTTTTGATAACCCACTCCTGAAGATGATATTCCCCAAATTTGAGCTCAATCGGGCCATCGCCCAAGGAGGAGTTCGTTAAAGTGTGAAGCGTAAAAATGTGGCAATTTGGCGATTTTCCATTAGGATAACATGGGATGTTTCTGTCATCGCTACGGCTAAACGGTAAAAAATATGGCATAAGTCTGATTGGCTTTTTTGACCGGGACGCCAAAATAGAATTTTGGGCCAAATTTGGAAAATTTTGGTAAAACTAAATTCTTTTTCTCCATGTTAATTTAAATGTCACTCTGTAGGAGGCGCTATTGGGGCGAATCAAATTTTTTCACGATTAAGAGGTTCAAGCTTGAAAGTTTAACAACTGATTCAAATTTGGTCCACATCGGGCCAATTTTTGCGCAAATGGGAGCAATGTTTTTTAAATTTGGCCAACTTCAAAATGCGTTGTCCAACTTTGCAGCTGCGCGGCACGAAGACCGTAAAAGTTATCCCAAAAATTTGGATAACTTTTGATGCCCCACTTGTCTAGAGGATGTATACCAATTTTTGAAGGCCACTGGGTGAAATGCCCTTGGAGGAGTTCGTTAAAGTCTACGAAAACGTAAATTTCACTCTGAAAGGGGCGCTATTGCGTCGTTTTTCGATTTTTTCACAATTACCACGTCCAAGCTTGAAAAGTTTCACAACTGATTGAAATTTGGTCCACATCGGGCCCGTTTTGCGCAAATGGGAGCAATGTTAAAAATTGGCTAAATTACAGAATGCATAGTCCAACTTTGCGGCTGCGCCGCACGAAGACCGTAAAAGTTATCCAAAAGATTTGGATAACTTTAGATGCCCCACTGTTGTTAGAGGATGTACACCCATTTTTGAAGCCACTGGGTGAAACGCCCTAGGAGGAGTTCGTTAAAGTCTGATATGAGCGAAATAGCGGTTGTCATGTTCAAAACAAGATGGCGGCCATATGGTTAGTCAGGGGGCGTGGCCACGATAACTGTTTGTTTGTCATCACGAGAGGAATGCGTGACCCGAATTTCGTTAGCTCTACGACAAAGTTGAGGTCTCCCATGGCGCAGTGTAGTTTGACCTTCTTGTGTGGCGCTGTCGCGCCATTTTAGAATTAAGAAAAAATGGACGCCAAAAAACAAAAATTTTTCGCCAGATCTGACTTTTGGGCAAAGTTTGGTGAGTTTTTGAGCATGTTCAGGGGGTCAAATTTGAGCTCAAAGAGCAGAAAAGTTCGTAGAACAAAAAAAAATAAAAAAAAAAAAAATAATAATAATATTTCGAGCAAAACAATATCCGTTGCCACTGCAACAAACTATTTATACGTCATTTGAAAGCTCCGAGCCTTCCCCACGCCACCGTGAGGTGGAATCATCATTACGAGCGCTTACGCGCTCGTCAGTCGCCATCCCCCCCGGCCTTCCCCACCCACTCCCCATAGACTTCCATTCATTTGAGCAGTTATAAGTATGGGCATGCCTGCGGCATGGGCTCTGAGGTACAGCAGGATGCCGGGAGTGTTGGGAGTGTTTTTGGAGGAATGCAGCGCTTCGCGCTGCGGTTGTCAACAATGAGTGCGTGGGCTTCGCCCACGCACTCATTGTTGACTATTTGTGTCATAGCAAGAGTAAGTATGATGACCGATGCCTCCGGCATCGGCGCTTGACCCTGGTTGAGCCAGGTGACATTGGGATGCAGCGCTTCACGCTGCGGTTGTCAACAATGAGTGCATGGCTGCGCCCATGCACTCATTGTTGACTATTTTGGTGCTATTGCAGGAGTAAGTATGCATGAACCGATGCCTCCGGCATCGGCGTTTATGTGGTTGTGCCAGGGGCGACATTGGGATGCAGCGCTTCGCGCTGCGGTTGTCAACAATGAGTGCGTGGGCTTCGCCACGCACTCATTTGTTGACTATTTTTGTCCTATTGCAGGAGTAAGTATGCATGACCGATGCCTCCGCATCGGCTTTTCACTGGTTATTGCCAGGGGCGACTAGGTGATCGCCACGGCAGATCGCCACGGGCGACGGGGTACCAAACATGCGCGCTTGCGCGCGCATGTTTTGGTCGGACAGTTGCAACGCGGCCTTCGGCGCGTTGCAGAAGCAATAGGCCCTACGCCCTGTTGGGGCTCGGGCCAATAAACAGATTTTGAAATGTTAAATCTAAGTTCCCAAGGGAAACGGTGCCAAACAGATGTTGGGTTACATTTTTGCTAGGTTAATCCGTCATTTACTGTTGGAACTCTTTTAAGGCGGCATCCATATTGACCTCTTTTTAAGGTGGCACATCCATCCCCATATGCCTCTGTGATGTAAGAGTCAACACAGTGTGCTGCCGGGCTATTTTTAACCCAGCACAAAGCGTCCGTTCTGGGGAGAACAAAACACGGTGTGGTGCCAAAAGGATACACGCTAGGCTAAGCTATAGGTATGATGCTACAATAATGTCATGTCAACAAACGACATTAAGACTCAGAAAAAGTAGCGTTTTCCATTTCACCAACAGTTTTCACCCATGCCAGACCACAGCGACCAGCATTAGCCCTAGAGCTCGGTGCCAATTCACTTGAGACATCGTTTTGATGATAAGGAATATCAAGTATATCATAAGTAATATTTTGCAGTTAATTTTACAGTTCATTCACTTTTTGTGCAATACTTGGATCTTAACCAAGCAATGATTTACAGGCACCACCAACAAGCTATATATATATTTTTAAACAATATTTTCGTTGGGGAATACAGCTTGACAACTTATCTACTTATAATATATATATTTTGCCAACTATTTTAGATAAAATAAATAATTTGGCTGACTAGATAACTTTGTATTACTTGAGTATTATTAATTTGAAGTGGGGATGTTATGTCTATTCGGTTACGTAATCAATATTCATGATTATTCAGGTCACAAAAATTAAAGATTGTACTTGTGAGAATCATAGGCAGCAACAATTAGTCATTTCAGTTCAGTCTATACCATATGGATATGAGATTTATGGGAATTTGTAACAAACATTTATATCACGACTCCTGAATTTGAAGTGGCCTAACTTGACCCATCTCTCACCACCTACATGTTATATGACGATGACATGTTTCCAGAATTCATATCTGACCCACAGAAAAAATGCTTTTATGTAATAAATCCTATGAAAGTTGATGTGATCAGATTTATATAATTGTGTTTTGGACGCTCCAGAGTCAGACTGGTGACACAGGGGCGGGGTTATGGCACCACCGTTATCTAACCCTGCAGCAGAACTGGAACACACATGTCCTGTACAGTAGTTTTCAAATATTAACCGTTCAAGTGAAATGTAAGCATAGCCGCCATCATAAACACCTCGTTATCAGAGTGAAATGCAGTTCATGGATGTAAAATGTATAGTAAAAGAATATGACATAGATGTAGAATAGGTTTGCAGGTTATATGGAGGACAGGTGGGTGAAGTGTCTTTCTCCAAAACACAAAACAACAGTACAATTTAAGATAGTTAAAAATGTTTTCCTTCTAATCTTACATTTTCTCTTTCTTAACTAATCGGAAACAATGGTGGAAGTGGGAAATGAACCACCAAACCTCTGGTCTGTGGGCACAAACTAATGGAGCACAACTAATATATTAAAAGGCGCTGTACCAGATTTAAAAAAAACTTGTTCAGTCTGGTGTGCATCATCAGCATCAGCATCAGCATCATCATCATCATCAACATCACCACTGATATTACTACTACTATTTTTTTAATCAGCATCATCATTATTATCATACTCCTTCTCATTCATATCATTATTATTAATATTCTCATTCTCATTTTATCATCATCTTCCTCATCATTCTAATTATAAGCGTTGTGAGGCCAGAGAGGAGTTTTGCCGTCATGGTAAAGCTGACAAAAACTTTGGGCAGTTAATGAATGTTTCCTTTGGAGCTTACATTTGTTTACAGTCGTAACTAGAACCAGAATGGCGGCGGGTGGCAAAAAGACAGCTGGTTGCAGTCACTTTAAGCATAAAGCACTAAAGCTTATCTGGTTTATTGACTGGCTTCTCACTTTGGAAACAGCACAGAATCAATGACTGACCAGTTCTATTGACACATTACTACGGTTGGTATTTACAACCTTTGATTTAATGGAATTGAGTGCTTCCGTGGTTAAGCCGAGGAACAGCTCAAAGTTTGGTCTGGTCCCTTACAGTTTGCTGAATGTCCTGCAGTGGTCTCCAACCCATTTTCATTGCACTTGAACAAATAGATCCTAAAAAATGCTCATTAGTTGCCAACTGTAAAATCACTTCATATTGTTTAATATATTTATATATAATGTCCATCAATGTGAGGACAGTTATGAAATATTGACAGAACATGATAATGTAATATACATTTTAAATTGCAGGTGAAGATAATAGTAAAGTATAACATTTACAGTATAATATTTACATATGGATGACATATACAAGGCTTATATTTTTAGATAGCATAATAGTTTGCACTAATTTCACCACTGCAAGTAACACAGTTGTAGTTCCTATCAGCGTTTAAAAGGTAATACAATTAGATACAATATGCTACATATGGCACTATTAAAAGGGTGTCACTGAAATTATTAATATTTGAAACTTACTCTATGATGCATCGCTTTTTTGTGTGCATAGCCATTTGTAAAACCACTACGACCAGTAAGTACTCCAACTATCAACAAGTTTTTCTTTTCAAAGTAGTTTTGATGAAAGTCTAAAGTCTAAAGTCTAAAGAATAAAGTTTTGTTTTGAAAAATATATAAAAGAAATAGTCTCAAATCCTAAACCAAACCATGTTTGCGTTATTGCATTAGAGGATATTATGTCAAGATAAATGCACATTATTCGGAGCGTGTTCCTACCTCTTCTGGTTCATGAGCAGCTCGCGGTGCAGGTCTTGATGGTTCCTGGAACTCTTGACTGGGTTGAGGAGCTTCTTGGGCTTGATGAGCTCGTCACAGGGGCCCTCTAGGTAGTCTGGCTCCGCCATGACACTGCGGGGGGGCGGGGACAGGGCACACGGGTCTGGACGGGGCACAGTGACACAGTACAACGTCAATATGTGCAGAAGAAATGACTATTAGACTATTTGGAGATGAATGAGGCACTGCATGACATTCCAGTTGACTTTAGAACCGTGTATCTGGGACATAAAACTCCAACAATAGAAACGGTGGATGGATACCTGTGGAATGCACTTTTGGCTGCAGCAAAAAAAAAAGCAGTAACAAGGAAATGGATGACTGGGACTGAATTATTTTTGTTTTTGTCGAGTTTTGTTTATTTTGACAGATTTATTGCAATCCAGTCACAATCGCTAAATTATGTAACGATGTCAAATAAAAAGAAGAAACATCACTTCAAATCATTTTTGATTATTCACAATCTTTGACCCCATTGCCAAACAACTGCTAAATCCATCATTTTCTTTCCTTCTGATGTTGAATAGATCACCATTCCTCAAACAAGTGCCCAGCTTTATGAACTCAAACGTCATGAATGCTAAATGAATGTGAATATAAACAGCCAGATTAACATTTACATCTACAGTGGATTCTCAACACTAAAGCAAATCACAAAGACTGCAATTATTCAAAGAGCGTAACAAAATATCATGCGTATTTATGGGAATGTTTATTCTTAATGCTTGTATTGGTTTTGCAGTTCATATTGTAGTCCTCTCTCAAATGTCACCAGAAGTGTTGAAATTGTGGAGAAGAAGCTTCTCGTTTCAGTTGCGTTTCTGACTGTTTCTAGACGACCTCACCAAATGGGAAACATGTGTGCTTCCAACAAAACAACTCCAGCAACGGTTTTGATGACGAAACCTTCGAAGAGTCAGTTTATTTTGTACGACGACTGCGCGGCTCGTGTTATGAATGGTCTCTATGGAGATGCAGAGGCATTACATAATTGTCCTGTTGTGGTGTGAGCGACATCTCATCCTTCTGTGATCCGACAGACGCACACACTTACACACAACATTACTTCAGTATTGTGTGCAAACTGAGCATTTCTATAATCCCCACTTATCATTTCCAGTGTTGTATGTATGTTCAGGTCAGATTTGTATTATTTACTTTAGAAACTGGCTTGAATTGAAAAGTGCTTATTTCAAAAACAATAATATTGTCACATAATAGTGTGAAATATACAGTTTAAGTCATTCTTTCGTTTATAATTTTGCATTATTACTGCAAATAGTTTCAGTAGTCTATTCAAACTATTATTTCTATTTTCCATTGAGACTTTAATACATTTTTTGGTTTTCTTTTTTGAAGGTTTTGTGCCTGTAGGCTTTCTTGACAGGAAAGTAGTGTGAAATGGGGGATGAGAGAGAAGCAGTAAATGCATTACACTGTCGGAGTCAGGACTCCAACTCACGACACGGCGGCCGGCTGCACTTGGAGCTGGGCATACGTGCTGTGCTTTAACCACTCCGAAATAAAAGGTTGAAATGTGGTGATTGAATGCTTCTAGATGGAGATTTTTATGGATAAAGTTTATTATTGGTGAAAACATACATTTTTGATTATTTTTTGACATTTTGTTGTAATAATTGTTACAGAAAAGGACATTTGTATGTGTTTTAGAGTTTGTATTGATTAATTGATAGATAACGATAAAGTAATTACAACTCAGTATTGCTTACAGTGGACTAGTCATGATTTTTCGATTAATCGTTGCAGCTGCATTACATAACACATACCACAGAACAAACGTTAGTATCGAGCTCGGTCACAGTGAGGCGGAAAGTTTAGAATGAGCAAAAATATATTATCCTTCTGAACTGGAAACAATAAAAGTTCTATGAAGCAAACAGGCCTCATCATATCTGCAACAAAATCCACATTCTGATGATTCTTTTCCAACTTCTAATTTCAAGAGGAAGAGCGACATTTATAGAATATTGTGAATATTGTTTAGTAAATTGTTTATGGTAAAAAAATGCAACAAAAGGAACTGATTAAAAATGAAAATGGGTAGGGTATAAGGTGATATCTGCTTTAGTGATTGATTTTACAGACATATTCCCCTTTGTCTTAAAATTAAATCTCAATTAACAAGTTTAAAGATTTCTTTTAACACATTTCTGCTGAAATATGAAATACATTGAATCAGTTACTCATTACAGTGTAGAAAAAAGATTCAGTTGTAGTCATCTGGACTCTGTTTTAGAAAAACAAAACGTTTTGACTCTCATCCAAGAGTCATTTCTCAATCTGTGAAACAAGTCTGAGAACCCAGGTTATATCCTACTCTGTGAAAGCCCTGCCCACAGGGCGGGACCTCCTGATAATGGGCCATCGAAACTCAATACAGTATATGCAACATTTTGGGGACTTTTTCCCATTCTAAAGATATAATTCATTTTAAATTGTTAATTGCTATGGCAACAGTCCTAATGTTTCATCATTATGGGTATTACAGTGCTCGAATAATAGTACAAAGTGCTTGACCATAAATAAAATACAAAATATGAAAGATGAAGAGGGTATGGAGAAAGTATAAAAGGGAGTTTGAAGACATGATTTAACTCATCTCTGTGGGTGACAAAATGCATGTTCTGCACATTTAAGACTTTTCTAACTTCCAATCCCAGGCTGACATTTATATTAGGTACAATAATATAAAATACTACATTGAAATAAAACCACTTTAGTCTCAAAACAGCAGCTTTTTACGATCCCAGAATTTGACTACGAAAGCATCTTTTGTTTAAAATGGGGTTCAAGAAATGTGTTCGAGGACTCACCCTGGAGATGAGGGAACACGGGGTACCTGAACATAGTCGCCATCTTTGTTGTTTGTGTTTGTTAAAAGTTTCCCGGCTGCTTTTCTCCAACGCCGCCCGGACCTTTGTGCCGCTCAGCTGCTCTTGTGCTGTTGTGAGCGTGCGTTTGATCAAAGTCTGCGCTTTTTATAGCCCCCCATCACCCCTCCCTCACTGCGTCGCGCCTCCAACCCAAGCCCCGCCTCCGTCTCTGCCTGACCCCTCCCACACTCAATTGCTTGCTTTTTCCATGCATTTGTTTATCACCAAATACAAGTAAAAGAACTAAATGTATTGCTGGAATCAGATTACCGGGCTGCGTTCTACTTTTCTGTAATGTTTTCAGATCATGGAAGGGAAAATTTGTTAATGTACATTTTATGGTGACTTGGATAATGTTATTAATGTAAACGGCTGGGACTTTCATTTGGATCTGTCAGATCTGTCTGATCTGAGTGAGGGACAGCAGCAGTTTAGAATTGAAAATATATTAAAAACAAAATGATATCTTTTGAATGGGGAAAGGTCCTCACAAAATCTTTCAAACCAGAGAGAAACCCATGACAAGAAAATGTAAAGACAGGACCTGATGATTTAAACCGCCACAGTTGTACCACTAGTCCAAATCTGGAAGACTTCGTTTACCTGCTTGAGTTGGCCCCATTAGAATAAAAAAAAAATAAAAAGACACATTTTGATGAAAAATAATATATCGATCATTTACACGTGGAACCACCTTATTATTTCCACCATTGTGACACTGTTGTACTCCAAATCTGCACGTTACCGACAGCCGAACTTTGACCTGCTCTGCTCCATCTCAGTGCAAGGCCTTCATTACTACTATTACATGCTCATCATACATTTGTGTTTGTTTATTCGCCATTGCCTTGACAATGGCTACTCTTCCTGACTATCAAGATAACGATATTAAATCAATCCAACAGAAATGTGTTATAATATGTCTTAACGTATTAGTTGAGATCTAATTTTCAGAGACAAATGTGAAATGTCTGTAAAATGAACAACAAAAGTTCAGAAATATCACCTTATTTTAAAATTGTATTCATTTTGAATCTGCTTTCTTGTCATATTTTTTATTATGAATGATAAAACCAATATTATATCATATTAAAATGTCAATATATTGCCCACCTCTAGATACAGTTACACAATTTAAACTATGTAAAAGCTTATATAGATAAAGTACATCCTCAATGTGTTTCAACAGAAAACAAAATAAAAAAATATAAAAAATGTTCAGAACAGGATGAGTTACGTCACACAAGCACATGCTCAGGACAATCCAAATCAATCCAACCACTTCAGTGCAATGAGCCAGAGTCACCACTAGAGGCTGATACTGTCACACTGCAACCAGCAGCAGCCAGCATTACAGTACAGTACAGTACAGTACATTACATTACATTACATTACATTACAGACGGGACAGGCGGGGGACAGGCGGGGGACAGGCGGGGGACAGGCGGGAGGCGGCGGGGGACAGGCGGGGGACGGACAGAACAGTTTTTTGGCGTATTTTCCGGTAAGATCTGGGACAAAGCACCGTGACGAGACTCTGAGCCAGCAGCAAATACTCACAAAATAAGAACATGTTTTCCACAACACAAAACAACGGGTTTATGAGACGTAAAGCGCAGGCTAACCGTAGGGAACACGGCCCGTTACTTAAGGGCACGGCGATATGACAAAACAATACATCAGAAAACAATTCCAAGCTGTCCATTTATGACTCTGGCGGCTAAAGTTTTGACTTGTTCATTTGCTGATAGATCTAAGGGCTCTAAGGTCTTACTGATCAATACTGAAGCTAATATCCGAACAAGTACTGAAGTTCAGTAAATCGGGTTCAGACCTGTTTTAGACCTGTTTTAGACCTGGTTTCGACCTGTTTTAGACCTGTTTTAGACCTGGTTTCGACCTGGTTTCGACATGGTTTCGACATGGTTTCGACATGGTTTAATGGTTAGTTCTGATTTAGTCCAAGTTTAATTCTGGGATAGTCCTCTTTCAGACCCGGTTGGTACTGGTCTAGTGGCAATTTTCCAGATCCCTTCGTATTTTATGTTTCCCAAAAATGTAGCAGTTGCTGTTGAATCCTTTTGTTTGTGTGGAAAGCTCTAGTTGGCATTTTGCCTGATTATTGATCAAGTTTATTGCACCTCAGATCAGGTATTCACCGTTTGAGGGCTCAGGACATTTTTAGCTTACAATTTCATCGTTTTAGCACAGAGACAGGAAA